>JZKD02S0050065.1:578904-606610 GCA_000966675.3 Picea glauca
CCATCTGTTTCAGGATGATAAGTTGTGCTTAAGTTCAATTGAGTCCCCAATGCTGACTGCAAACTTGTCCAAAATCTAGAAGTGAATCTAGAGTCCCTATCTGATATAATCTTCTGAGGTATCCCGTGCAAACGGATAACCTTGCTTATGAACACTCATGCCACATCAGTAACATCATATGTGTCTTTAACTGGAATGAAATGAGAACTCTTGGTTAGCTTATCCACTATCACAAGAATGGCATTGTGTCTATGAGATGTGAGTGGAAACCCTACAACAAAATCCATTGAGATGACTTCCCACTTGGACATAGGAACGTCATGTGGTTGTAGGAGGCCTGTCGGGTGATGGTGCTCGGCCTTCACTTTTTGACACTCTAAGCATCTGGCGATGAAATGGACTACATCGCGCTTCATGCCTACCCAAAAGAAGAGTTTCTTCATCTCTGCGTACATCTTCTTCACACCTGGATGCACGCAATACAGTGATCTATGGGCTTCCTTCAGTATGATGTTTCGAATATCCCCATTCTCCGGGATGTACATCCTTCCTCGATATCTTAACAATCCGTCTGTTTCTAGATTATAACCTTCATAATTTGGTTCTAAATCTCTCCCACTCTGGAGGTTTGAAGTAACCTTTAAATACCAACTGTCTCCTAGTAGTTGTGCCAACACATGTTCCCTCAGACTAACCTTTAAGGTCACCAAGGAGAAGATACGTGGTTTCCTACTCAAGGCATCTGCTACCACATTTTCCCTTCCCTTTATATATGAAATACCAAAATCATACTCACTCATAAACTCACTCCATCGCCTTTGCATGGCATTCAGATCTCTTTGGGTGAAGAGATGTTTTAAACTTTGATGGTCTATTTTGAGTTCAAAATTTCGACCCACAAGATAATGCCTCCAAAGTTTCAGAGCTAGCATTACAGCTGCCAACTCTAAATCATGGGTCGCATATAACTCCTCGTACTTCTTCAACTTTCTTGATGCATAATCTATCACTCCTCCATACTGCATTAGCACGGACCCCAACCCTTGTTTTGAGGCATCCGTGCAGACCATGAAGTCCTTTTCCATATCTGGCACTCATAGAATTGGCGCACTAGTTAGTAACCTCTTAAGCTCAATGAATGCACTATTACATTCTTCTATCCATTCATACTTGACCCCTTTTCGTTGCAATGTGGTGAAGGGTTTCGCTATTTTTGAGAATCCTTCCACAAATCTCTGGTAATAACCCACTAGCCCCATGAAGCTCCTCACCTCATGTGCATTTTTCGGCACTGGCCATTCCAGAATGGCCTTTACCTTTTCTGGGTCCACCGAGATTCCTTCGCCTGAAATGATATGACCTAAATAGTGGATCTCTTTCTGGAAGAAGGAACACTTCAACAACTTTCCATACAATTTGTTCTTCCTAAGGCAAGACAACACTATTCGCAAGTGTTTCTCATGTTCTCTTTCATTCCTAGAATAGATGAGAATGTCATCTAGAAAAACTTGTACAAATCGATCTAAGTACTTCCGGAATAAACTGTTCATGAGGCTCATGAATACTGTTGGCGCATTAGTCAATCCGAAAGGTACTACAACAAACTCGTAATGTCCAAATCAAGTTCGAAAGGCAGTTTTTGGGATATCAATTTCCTTAATCCTTAACTGATGATACCTAGATCGCAAATCGATCTTTGAAAATATTGCCTCTCCCTTCATCTGATCGAAGAGGTCATCTATTCGCGGCATTGGGTACCTATTCTTCACTATATCATGGTTCAGGTCCCTGTAGTCTATACACAGTCGTAGGGATCCATCCTTCTTCTTTACAAAAATTACCGGTGCGCCCCAAGGTGAGACACTGGGCCTTACTAGCCCTGAATCTAGTAACTCCTTCAACTGCATTTGCAATTCGAAAAGTTCTGGCGCTGTCATTCGATACGAAGTCTTGGATATTGGTTCTGCACTAGGTTTTAGCTCAATGGTAAAATCAAGCTCCCTCTCAGGAGGTAATCCTGGTAATTCATCTGGAAAAACATCCTGAAATTCTGACAATACTGGGTACTGATCCAATGAGGGTCCCTTCCTTTCTTTCACTGCCTCCACTACATAAAGTCAACACCCTTGTCCCAAGCATCGCTTGACCTTCATATTTGATATAAAGCGTAATGACACTTTTCTCTATATACCCTGAACCTCTATCGGTTTTCCTTCATCATTGACACAAAGCACCTTCTTTGCGAAACAATCTATCAAGGCTCGATGAGCTGCTAACCAATCCATTCCAATGATTAAGTCATATGCCCCAAGAGCAGTGACGTATACCTTCAAATTGGTAGTGCACACTCCTAGGTCTACTACACAATTATCGACACTAGGTCCTACAGCTTGTTTCTTCCCCGAAGCCATCTCAACTTGCTTAAAGTCATCGTTCTCATAGGCTACCAACCCACTCTTTTCTAATGCAGATGGTGAAATGAAACTATCTGTTGCACCAGAATCAAACAAAATCTTAACATTAACATAATTTAGCGTACCTAACGACTCCACTATGGTGGATTGATGTTCAGCCTGGTGGTTATCAACCACTGCGTAAATATTGTGGCTGCTACTTGCTTTCCCCATCGGTTCCTTTCCTTCATTATGCACGAACCCTGGTTGAAACTATGGGCAGTCATGCTGGTAATGGGGTCCCCTGCAACCCCAACAGGTGACACCAGGTGGAACTGGTGCATTGTTACGTGTCTGTCCTTGAAATGAGTTCCTTCCCCTGGAACCTCTGCCCCTACTAGTTGTTCCTCGAGATGGTTGTGGACCTGTCTGCACCGTTGTCGATGAACGAGATGTTGCACTAGTTGCCATTGAAATTCCTACAGCTACTGTCCTTGGTACATTTCTGTTACCATAAGGTGGTGGCCTTGAGCCCCCTCCCTTAGTAAATGTCCTCGGGGTCTTTCCTATGAACCCAGGGCGATGTGGAAATGTCGATCTTGTACCCCCTGTTAGGTTTATGTGTTCTTCCGCGTAACGCGCACTCTCTACCGCCTTTTCCACTGAAGGCGGTTTCCAAATTCGCACCATAGCTCCTATCTTCAGGTTCAATCCATAAACGAAGCACTCTGCTTGTCATTGGTCAGTGTCCAAATATGAAACGTATTTAACCAGTTCCATAAACCTGATCTCATATTCTTCCACAGTCTCGTTTCCTTGTACTAAGGCATGAAATGCCCCTACTTGTTGTTCCTCGTATTATGCTGGTAGATACTGCCTTCGGAACCTCTCCTCGAAGAGTTCCCTAGATATCGTGTTTGGGGTAAGGTGTAGTTGTCTTTCTAAGTTTCCCCACCAGTTCAAGGCACTATCTCTTAACTGGAAAATTGCATTCTTTTCCTTTGAATTGGACGCATAGTCCCTTAAGGCAAAACACCTTGTCATGCCTTCCAACCATGCTTCCGCGCGTTCACTGGCGTGACCCCCGACAAACTCCGGAAGTTTGATTTTTTTCAACTCTCGAGTGATGTCTTCAAGTGGAATTCCTCCCCCTGAATCCTTTGATGCTTCTGGATTACCCATTCTAGATGGTGGGGGTTCCACTTCTGTCCCTGCTGGTTGGCATCCCTTTAAAGTCTCGTTGATGGCTTCTAACGAGCGTAGTATGAGAGATATTTCAGGCGATGGTGGTGGTGGTACTAGTGGTGTTGGTGGCATGGGTGGCACCCGTGACGTCGCTCCCTGGCCTTGACCTCTTCAAGTTCTATCCATCTAGTATGACTTAACCTGCATCACCCAAGGCTATCAGGGTGAGTTCCAGGACGTTTCAAATTGGCGCTACTCAAACTTAGAAACAGGGTTAGGCGTAAGTTTTCTTTACTTGTCTGTAAACAAACATTACTCCATAAGGGGAATTAGCTCGGTTTTGGGTTAGGATTAAGCATCTAAGCTTGGTCAACATCGAACTTTAAGGTAGGCTAACCTTACACTTTAATAACATAGTTGAATTAAAATTATTATTTACATTAATTTAATCCATTTTAACTTTATAATTTTATTCGTCTCTATGTATGCATGTAGTTAGGTGCATATACTTTATCTTATGTATTGCTCACAACCCTTGGCTCTTAACTGCCAAATCCCAACTTGGGTTTTGGGGCTTCCTTATTCCCGCTGCCGAGAGTCTCCTGCCCTCACGGATTTCTGATATTCGATATGTTCCTAGCACTTTATCCCCTAAGCTATGCTCGTGATCCACATGACCTTGCCTTGTGACCGCAGCTTTATTCCTTATCGGGATTTCGGATATCGCGCTATCAATTTGCATGAATCTCGTGCCTACGGAATTCCTGATATCCTGATGCCCGATGAGACTCTTCCTTGCATGTTAGAATTTCCGGCTACACCGAGGTCCATATGACCTGCACCTATGTGACCATAGTCCTAACTCCTGTCGGGATTCGGGGTTTCCCACAACAAAGATTCGGTGCATATTGAATCCCGAATCCCCGATCTCCAATTTCGCGATATAATTAAGTCTTAATTAAACAGTCATCAATTAATCCTTAACGAAGGTTTAAGTGTTAAGTTAATTACATCGGGCCTTCGAGGTTCGCGAGTTATCCTGACGTGATTTTCTCATCACCGAGAATCCTGAAATGCCGATCCCTGATGCACGTGTGAGCTCTCTCTCTCCTACACATCACCACTGCCTCGTGTCATTCGATCGATTATCGTGAAATCATGACTTCTAATGCTACAATTCCTTTGTATGCAAAAGTCCGAAATGTCGAATCCCGAATCCTTCAGATACTAGGACACGTGTCCCTCCAATCGAACTGCTTCGTTCTCGCGTTAAGAAATCATATGTCGGAGGTTCACACACTCGTTCACAAACCCTTCCTAGCTCCGAACCACGATATGGAGTGACACCTGTCCTCCACTTAAACATCATGGTTGTGGGACCCGTCGCGTTTTGGGATTTCGCGACTTCTCCGGTCGTGATTCCTTTGTATGCAGGAAACCCGAAATGCCAAACCCCAATCCCTCAGGATCCCCTGGCATGCATCCTCGTAATGAATGGCTCAGATCTCATCGGGAAATCGCGGATCGTGATTTCCTGTTGCACAATTTCTTTCACTCTGACTCTAGTGGTCCCACCATGCTTATGTCACCATCGGGATATCGCCGATCACGATTCCCAGTAACGCAGTTTCCTTATCTTCGAAAACCCCGATTTCTCGATCCACGACTCTACGGGATCCTCTGACACGCGTCCTCGCACAAGGGAAGGTCCAGATCTGATCAGGAAATCGCGTATTGCAATTTCAATATGCATGAGTCTCATCTCCGGAAACCCCGATTTCCTGATCCCTGACTCTACGGGATCTCCTGACATACGTCCTACACAATGGACAGTCCAGATCTGATCGAGAAATCGCATATCTCGATTTCAATATGCATGAGTCTCGTCTCTGGAAACCCCGATTTCTCGATCCCCGACTCTACGGGATCTCCTGACACGCGTCCTGCACAATGGACGGTCCAGATCTGATCGGGAAATCGCGTATCGCGATTTCGTGTTGCAACGGTTCTATACTCCCCAAATCTTCGATGGTAAAATCCCGACACCTCCCAAAACGCTGACACGTGTCCTGTCGAGATCAATGGCTAGGATCCATTCTCGGGATTTCGAGAACCACAAGGTCTCGATTTTCTACTTCACAAAACCTCGATGACTTAGAATTCCCGATGACTCCTCCTATGCACGCTAGGGCTTAAACCCCGCGCAACTTGTTTAGATCTAATGACTGACGGGATTTCGTCCGAGATCTGACGGCGCAGATCCGTTCTCCCGTGCGACAGACGGTTCTTCTTTGATATAATGATTAATTTGCATGAAACATTACGTAATGTAAAAAGTTCTCTCTTTGGCACGTTTGAAATTTTATAAGGGTCTATGGTTCTTGAAATTTTCACATTATTACAATCGTCGAGGCTTAATATAGGAAAATAGTTCACACTATTCTTGTGCGATACAAATCTGCTAAGTTTCCTTGTTTCGACTGCGCATCGGCAGTTCCCCATTTAGGTAAGTTCGAGGTAAAGTAGGCCTGTTCAAGGTCCCACAAATGTCTTTTTCATCTTATTTAGTATGGTTCACGTAATTATTGAATCTCACCRGTTTCAAGCCTTCCAGAGAAGCTTCCCTCGACATTTTCATCGGTTTCAGGTGTCTATTCTACCCGAAACTTCATTAACATCATTGCCCAAATAAAATTTACGTTATGACTTCTCTTTTCCATGCTCAATAGTTTGGATACCATACTGTATCATGTATCAGTTCCATTTAGTCAAATTGAACGCGTATCTCCTTCAGGTTAAGCATGGTTGGAGTTAACACTCCTGGTTTCGGCCCTTAGGCCCCAGATTTCGAACTAAGACGCTCTGATACCATATGTAATGCCCATATATTACTAAGGGTCATTAAGTTTCCTAAACATTTTAAGAAATTAAATTGAAACAAAACTTCCTAACATAATATTGACTTTAATAACATCAACATCAGTAACTTGGATTTATCAATAAATACTAAATGATTTACAGTATGAAATAAATACATAACTTAACAAGTACCTGGATCTGATGCTAATTTTTGTTGCCTCTTTGCTTTGTTGCTTCCTTTCTGCTCCCTGCTACATAGATCAACCCTGCCACAAATAGGAAAATAACAGCCCAGAACTACTGTCCTCCCTGCCAACTAGGAAAACTACCTAGCTCCAGGATATCTACGGATATCCTGGCCCTCCGTGCCCAAAACCTCCAGCAACTCGGTGCCTCCCCTAATCAAAAGCCACAGTCCAGAACACTTTGTTCCTTTCTCCCAGCAAGCCAACAGTCCACAAAGAATACAACAGGCTCACAGCCAATACCACAGCGCACAGCAAATACCACAGTGCATAGAAATTTTGCCCACTGCACAATGCAATGGCTCTCGGCCAATATAACTGGCTCAACAATATAGTCCGTAGCATCCATCCCCACTGAATGGTGCGCACATCCCCCTCTTCCTGTCCCTTATTCCTCCTTGCCGACTAACACAATTACTCCACAACCTCCCCCCCGTCGTCCGTCCTACGTCCCACTTTAATATTTTATCGTCTCGAGATTTTTGGGCTATCCCGCTCTGCATACCCCACCCCCTAGGCATACGCAACTCTTATTATATATTTTCTTTTTGATCTCTTAAATTTATGTCACAGGTCATTATATGTGATCTGCAGTCAGATTATTATTACTTAGTTAATCCTCAATTATTCTTTAATTAACTCTTACTTAATAATCGTAATCATTTATCAATTTAGGGTCGTTACACGTTTTCACTGAACAACAAGTTTTCGAGATAAGAAGTTGTGCATTTCCTATGATAGGAAACATAGTGTTGAGATCATGATACCATGGCTCCATGGAAAGAAGCTAAAGCATATGGTGAAAGATCTAACCCAAACACAAACATCATTTCACACACTTTTCCCAGAAGCCAAGACACCATGAAAATATGGACGTAGGTATTCAATATTCTACAATACGAATTGATCAACTTCCCAGATGATTCAAGCGACAAGGAGACTGAGACCCGGGCTAAAATATATAAAACTGTCGCTCAATCAGAGCTACATAAAATAGCAACGCGGCCCAGGCTCATGCCTTATAATGATATGATTGGTTGGGCACTGGAGAATGTCGACCTCTCGACCAAAACCATCTCGAATTCGAAAAAAATCATGATTGGGTCTTTCTGGCTAAAAAAATTCCAGGTGATGTAAAAAATATCCTGAGTCCCTAATTACATTTAAAATTCCACTTTATTAATGGATTTCGATGCAAAAGAATGTGTGCAATATGGAAAGAACTTACACGATTTGATCAAAGATTAGTGCTCACGTCCCGAGAAATTTAGAGCAGAAAACCATGGCATAAATGTTGTTTCCTCTTTAGAGCCTCACATGATGTATATGGCCATGATGATGTGTAGACTTTACGAAAAGGAAAACACTGTCCATTTATTCTTACCATGGGTACCCATCACGCATATAGTAGTAAAGGGGTATTCCTTTGATTAGGCCAAGATATTATCCGACATTTTGGTTAGGGAGATCACGAAATATTAGTCATTGAGAGCCAAGGGGAAACCTACCCCATTTTACATGTTGGAATATATGATGGATGCCTTTTTTTTATGACACCATTTCCTTTGATGGGTTGGAGCTAGAAACCAACTAGTTTTGAGCCAATACAATTTTATCATTAGAAGTTATGGGATGATAAAGCGAGATATTTCTTCTATGAAATATGCAATTATGTGGTGGTGTCGATGCATATCTTCATATCTGTATTCCCACCCCCTAGGATTTCTAACAAAATAGTGACCAACCAGGGGAAGATAGTGGATTGGTATATTGAAGAGAACTTCTCTTACATTAGGGTATTCGGTTGTTATTTTCCTCCACATTCCTTGTCGAAGTTTCTACTAGATCGATTGGTGTGTCATGAAGTATCACATCACACTGTGCTTGGGAGGACCAGTAAGGAACTAAAAGTAGTGTAGAAAAGGGTATGGCCCGCTTTCCCTTGCAGATTGGTAGGTTCATATTATTAGATTTCAGCCCCTCGAAAGTAGAGGTCGCGGCCCTGGAAGACATCAATCTAGTCAATATTGAATTCATGAAACATGATCCTTAGAGGATCATGGGAAATCACATAGATCTTTCCAATTTAAAAAGATATGATCATGAATATTCCCCACAAAATGAGGTATTTCGAGGGGTAATATCCTATCAGGAAGTATTGAGCCATGTCCAAACTTTGGATGTAAATAAATTAGTAGAGTTTCATAATTTTCAAAGGCACTAAAGGAATGGCCTTCCTAAAGTCTTGTAGGGAGAAACCCTAACACCTCCAGCTACACAGAAAGTTGAGACTCAGAGTTTAGAAGTAGGGAGATCCAATGGATAGGATGCTTGAGAAAATTTTGAAAAAGATGAGGTTGTGACTTAGAAACAGGACACGGCATTGACAAACTCACCAAATGATCAGACAAAAACTCGGGCTGAGGCCTTGATAAAAAAGGTAGAAGAAAAAATACCATCTACATCAAGAAAATCAAACACTGACACAATTGGGCAATGATCATCGACCGAGATAGGAAGCCCTATCCAATTTGTCACACCTTTACATTCCAGTAGAGGGAATCTAAGTGCCAAAGTGGTATTCATAGAATATCTTATGCCTATTTTGGTGGAAGAGATACCCCCTTTCAGCAAAAAGAGGAGAGTTGTTGTGAAAAGAGAAACTCATCAAAGGGAGGGTGTGACTGCCAAGAGACACAAATTATTATACGATGGTCAGGCCTTAGAATAAGTATATTTTGCTATGGAAGTGGCAGGATTATTGGGATCTTTTTCCACAATAAACCGATACTCGGTTGGGAACCTAAAGGGAGAATTGAAGTAGAAGGATATGTTGGTCAGCCAATTGCAAAGCCAAGTAAAGACTATGGAGAAGAGTGTCAGAAGAAATATGAATAAAGGTTTTAAGTAGATTAGAGCCCATGACAGGTAGGAGATTCAACAACTTAGGATCATCCTAGATGAGATGCATAAAAATTCACAGGCAAGCAGAGAGCTCGCCATTCAACAAGAGGATTTGGTCAAACAGTTGCAATCTAAATTAAACTTTACCAAGAATGCAACATTGGATATATCATATTTTCAAGCCTAAGCATTAGAAGTACTCAAGAAGCTAGGATCATCCCAGCAAAACCTTTTGACTAAGATAGAAGGTATTCAAAACTATTATCGGTCGATAGAACAATATTGAAGTAATATTTCCATAAAGGATAAAGAGGCCACTGCAGCTAGAGTGAAATTCCAAGAGGACATCTTATATTCATCAAAGGAAGAAGTAACGCATGTTACTAGATTGTCCCTTTTAGAACAAAGTAGACGTGACATAATACTTAAAACCTAGGTGGCCAATATAGTTGAAAGTACCAGATTAGCCAAGGAAGTGAAGAAATATTGTGAAGAAGCTTGTTCCTCACTTGACAACGAATCGTTGGGCATGGAAGTAGATAGTATCTTTGAATCCCTGGGGAAAATTGATATTGCAAAACATCAAATCACTTCCAAGATGAGTATGGAAGAAGCTCGAGCTGAAATCCAGCAGTTGAAACAAGTTGACCTTACTCAGATAACTAAATGAACAGTCAATCCCAGTATACGGCTACAGTATATAATTATAGAAGCCAGGAGGATGGAAGATAGGTTGCCTGACATAGAGAAGAATTTATACACTTTTGAGGCAAATAATACAACAGAGCCTTCCAGGCTGGTGGTATAGTTAGTGGGCAGATGCGTTCACTACGTTGAGCAAGGAAAAGCCAACATGTCTGGGAACAAATGATACAAAGTGTGTACTCCTTTTTCATGAGTCCTAATTAGAGACCAACTATTTTCTAAGATGGAGTACAAAAAGAAGAAATGTCTTTTCCAGTAGGAAAAGAGATAGAAAAGATGCAAGTGAAACGTTTCAAATTTCACATATTGCAATTTTTATTGTTTTTTAATTATGATAATCTCAACCGCCTAGGGTTGAGTTCGTTTTGTATAAATGAATAGTTTGAATACTGAACAAAGGCTTCTTCTTATCGTATTGTAACTAAGTAAAATCATCCTTTTGTGCATATTAATGCAAGTGTAGAGACGGATTCCAAATTTTGTGCAATTTGAGTTATGTGCTTCTTTTGCATTCCATATCTCTAGTTTTATTTATGTCACTCCTTGATAAGTGAGTGGTTACAATTTAGTATAACATCTACTATAATCATTTTTTATTGGTTATTTGATAAGAAAGTAGTTTTTCCTCTGTATTTTCTATTAGTAAATACAAGACCTGTAAGCTACTTTGATCACTATATTGTATATCCTTTCAAGGGTTCTACATTTTCTTCTACTGTGAACAAGATAAGATTCATCTGTCATAGACGCCTCATTTTGTTTAACAATTTTGTAATTTTCTCTCGCATCACTTGATTTTGTTACTCAAATCAAACGACAAAAGACGACCTCTGTCTTGTTTAGTTATTAATTTCATTTAAGGGTTAATTATTATATAATAAATGAAAGAAAAATCTCCTTTTAAAACATTCCTTAAATTCCTAATGCCTTGACATTACTCTTTGAGCCTTAAGTGTAATCTCAGGAACAACATCTTTTTGGTACCATTTCCAGGGACGAAGAAACGAAGTTATTTTTCCCTGGGAGAACAACATGGTAATTTTCTCTCTTTGATAGTGAAAAAAGATTGAATACATTTATAAGGCTAAATTTTATCTTTCACTTGGTGACTCCACTATAGATAAACTGGAATTTGGTAGAAAGAATACTAGGAAGAACCCATATGATTAGCAGAATATGCCGACATTTGATCCTGAAAAGCTATTAAAACCAAGGGGATACCTCAAGCAGACTGCTTCATCCATAAGTAAGGTTTACCAACCCAAAACTATGCAAACTAATGATAAGGTTCCACTCAAACAGTCAACCTCGCAAGAAGGTTATACTCAAAGCCACTTCGTAGATACATCAACGAAGAATCTTGCATCTAAAACCATAAACCCTGAGCTAGTTCTACCTAAGATTAAAGTCAAGATCGATTTGACTTCCCCCTTTACTAGTAAAGGTAATAGATTCCTTTCAATACCCACTTTTATTGATATTTTGCTGGTCCCCGAAGTAAAGGTTTTAGCTCCCAAAAATGTTGAGGACTATATCTCTTACCCTGATTCAACTCTTGTTGGTTCTCCTATTTATATATCCTATAAATTCGAAGAACCCAGTCCTCATTTCCATTGCCCCCACCTTTTCAGATTTTTTGTCTCCTAACTGTTAGTTTCCAGAACCTCCTTCACTTCATCATGAGGTATTATAAAGGTCCCTAGTAGTTTACAAAAACCCTTTATTTAACTCCCAAAGTTTATCCCCTCGACATCAAATGGCTATTGTTGGAGGATGTGGCACTGGAGGCGGTGTTGGAGGAGAAGGCGGTCAAGGACCACCACCTCTTCCACCTATGATTTTTTCCAAAGTGGAGGCCAAATACGCTCGTTTATTCGTTCCCCCTATCCTTCATGATTTACTAGAAAATTATATGACAAACTTATCGAAATTCACTGGAGAGGGAGATTTAATTGCCACAAATCACATAAACGTTTTTTACCAATTCACTACGGAATTGAGCATGAGGATGTTTATTCAAGACTTATGGTACAAAATTTTGAAGGCCAAGTAAGACTCTAGTTTCGAGGGCTTTAGGTAGGTTCTATAGCATCTTATGACGCGCAAGAAAACACCTTTTTAAGGTAGTGGGGAGAGAAGAAAGATCATTTGTACTATCCGATGGAATTCGGGGCCCTATGGAAGAAGAATCTGAGTCAGTCCTGGAATTCACCCAAAGGTTTAATAAACTATATAATAATATCCTAGTATAGGTCAAACCCTCTTAGCACATAGCTAAAGTGACTTTCGCAGGGGATTTTGGGCCCGACTTTTCCTTACTTTTGAGGGAGAGGAGATCGATTGATATCACTAGAATGAAAGACGACACCATCGAAATTGAATCGAACATGATGGAATATGGTAAGCTGAAATCGAAGGTCAAAACAGGAACCAAAGAAACTAAGTGCTTCAGGGAACAAGCTAGAACTTTCGGATCTGGGAAGTCTGCAGAGGACAAAATGGATGACATGGCTAAATTAATTAAAGAGTTATCAAACAAAATCTCCAGAATGGAATTGGACTAGGATAAACCTGATCCTTTTGTTAGGAGATATTTCAAAAGGAATCCCAATCCCCTGGTCCAGCAAAGACCAGTAAAAAACAAGGATCAAAAAATCAAAGCTCCTTTTAAAACATAAAACTTTATGCAAAGAGATGATGTACAAGACTTTGAGGGGTTAGATGAAGATATAGACAACCTTAGTGATAACGACCAAGAACCTCACCTAACTAGATAGGATTATGAAAGGTATTTAGATCAATAAACATTGTTTGGAAATGAGGTAAAATAAATAATATGGGAGAATTTGATTATCAAGGAATCGTAGAATCTATAATGGTCAAGATTCAACAAACATATAATTTAAGGCCTAGAGATAAAAATTATACAACTTCTCCACCAAGTAATATCTTGTCAAGAAATAAAACAAATGAGGTAGCTCAAACATCCACTGAAACACAAGCTGCCAAAAGAAAAAATAGTTGAAGCGCAAACTGCAAAAACAAAAACAACTGAAACACAAGTGGCTAAAACAAAGACAGCCAAAACCAAAGAAATGCAAACCAATAGAAAAGAAAAAAGAGAAACATAGATCCCAACCAGAGAGGCCGAAAATACAATTGGAAGTTTCAATCTAGAAAATGAAATCAATAAAATAAAAATTCTCGTGCCCCTGGTTGAATTAGCGAAAAATCCGACGTATAGGAAACAAATTTCCAAAATGATAAATTTGTCAAATACTAAAAGTCATGCGGATACTATTAATTTAGAAAATGATAGACCTACTATAATGTTTGGTCCGCATATCGAAAATGCTAAAGATCATGTTTCTTATTTTTATATTATGATGATTGTGCATGATCACCTACTCCATAACTGTATGTTGGATTTTGGAGCCTCCCATAACTTAATGTCCAAATTTATTATGGAAAAATTGGGCCTTGAGGTTACTATACCATACCTAGATTTGTATTCTTTTGATTCAAGAAAATTTAAATGTCTTGGTATGATAAAATATTTGGTGGTTAATCTTGCACAGATCCCTGTGAAGATTATTCTTATGGATGTATTCGTTGTTGATGTTCCTGTGAAATATGGCATGTTGTTATCCAGGTATTGAGGTGCCAAACTTGGAGTATCGCTTCAATTATAAATGAAATATGCTACAAAATCGATCTTTGGTGGACAGTTCACCCATCTATACAGAGAGACAAGATTGGCATATACAATAAGTAACCCACAGAACCAAAACAATTATCTAGTTTATGTCGCAAATCAAGATTTAGGAAACTATATATTATCCATTGATTATGGTTTTGATGAATGTACAGAAGAAAATAGTACAGAAGAAAATGTTTCAGAAAAAGAAAACAAAAAAATCGAAAAAACAAACAAAAATGTAAATAGCATAGGGGTCTGGAAAATGTTTTTTGACAGTGCTTCATCTTGGGAAGGAGTCGAAGCTGGACTGTTTTTAGGGAAGTTGGATATGAATTCATAATTTCTTTCTTATATAGGTTACAATGGCACATTGACTATACCAATAACATATGTGAATATGAAGCTATGATATTAGGATTGGAGGCTTCCCGAAAGTTGAAAATTGAAAATCTAGTAGTTTACGATGATGCAAAATTAATTGTAAAATATATAAGGAAATAGTATCAAGCCAAACATTAAAGGCTAAGGTCATTTAGGAACTGTGCCTAGGATTTGATGGAAAAAAATTTCTCATCATTCAATATTCATCATATTCACAGGGTAGAAAATCAACATGCTGACTCCCTAGAAAAAGTGGTTGCTACTTTTATGCCACTTACAGTATTGAAGCTAAAATACCACATAGAAATGAGGCACAAGCCTTCAATACCAAATAATGTCCAAAACTGGCAGGTTTTTGAAGACGATGAACAAATCAAGCAGTTTCTAGAAATGGTGGATGAATTTTCTGAAACACACATCAACTAGGAAAATCAAAATGACCCTACTTGGATCATGCAAGAAGGCGAAGATCCTCAAAAGTTTCAAGATAAGATCACTAACCACAACATGTTGGTGTTAAAAAATAATCAAATTCCTAAGGGTATAATTCCGTTAGATAGATTATTTGATAAGGACGATATACCTCTTAAGTCTACCTTGCAACCTCAGCCCGAAGAGGTTGAAGATTGTGACATAGGCACTAAGGAAAACCCCAAACTAGTCAAAATTTATAAATACCTTCCACCTGAAATGAAAAGTAAATATGTTGAGTTACTAAAAAAATACAAATATGTCTTCACCTGGTCTTACGACGAACTGAAAACTTATGATACCACTTTTATCGAGCATAAAATCCCTTTGAAACCGAGCATCAAACCTTTCAGGAAAAAGATCAAACAAATAAATCCGATACTCCTGCATGTAATAGAAGGAGAGGTAAAAAATATTTTGGATGAAAAAATTATTGTTCCACTAATATATTTTGAGTGGGTAGCTAATTTAGTTCCAGTTAGAAAAAAGAATGGAGAAATCCAACTCTGCGTGTATTTTAGGAACCTAAACAGATCATCTCTTAAATAAAATTATTCGCTCCCTAAAATGGATCAGGTCCTAGAAAAAGTGGTCGAGGCTAACCGAATGTCTATGATTGATGGATTTTCAGGTTACAGTCAAATTGCAGTCCACGAATATGACAAAGAGAAAACTACGTTTACCACTCCATTGGGTACTTTCATGTATTACAAAATGCCATTCGGTCTGATGAACGAAGGGGCCACTTTTCAGGGAGCGATGGACATAGCCTTTGTCAATGAAAGAGATAATTTTTTTGTTATCTATCTTGTTGATTTAACTATTTTTTCTAACTCTGATGCAGAGCACTTGGTACGCCTCAAACAAACATTCGAGAAATGTCGAAAATTCGGTTTGTCCCTAAATCCCAAGAAATCTCATTTTGCAATGCAAGAAGGTAAACTCTTGGGCCATATAGTATCTAAGGAAGGAATCAAAATAGATCCAAAAAGGGTTGAAGCCATAGATACAATAAATATTCCTTGAAATAGAAAGGAAATTCAGTATTTTTTAGGAAAAATAATTTTTTTAAGAAGATTCATTCCAAATTTCGTTGAAATTGTTAAATTGATTACAGATATGCTCAAAAAGGACAGTGAGGTCAAATGGAAAATCGAGGCTAAAGAATATTTCAAACACATCAATAAGGTAATAGGAGAAGCACTGGTGTTGGCCAGCCCAGACTACCTGAAAGAGTTCTTGATCTTTTCATTTGCATCCAAGCATACGATTGCAATCATGCTCTTACAAAAGAACAAAGAAGGATTCAAAAAACCAATAGTATTATTTATTAAAAGCCTCAGAGATGCAAAGTTGAAATATGATATACTGGAAAAAAGGGCATACAAAATGGTGAAAGACCTCAAATATTTCAAGACTTACGTGCTACATTCCAAAATAATTTCCTACATACCTACCAGCTCTGTTAAAGATATATTATTTCAACCAGATAGTGGCAAAAGGAGGGATCGATGGCTAGCAAAGATTCAAGAATTTTATCTTGAGGTCAAACCAATTAAACTAGTCAAAGTTCAAGGCCTGACTAAGTTGTTAGCCAAATCGGATTTTAGAGCACTCAGAATAAATCATATGAAAGCTTACGAAGAACTTACAGACATAACATAATTTGATGATCAGACACCTATAACTGAGATCCAAGAGAAATTTTCTTCTTCTTCTTGGTATGGCAACATATTTTCATATCTTCTGACTCTCCAGTGCCCAAGTGATATGACCTTCTAAGGCAAGAACATTGAAGCTACACGCGGTAAAATATTGCATCGTTGACAGTCAGTTGTATTGGAAATATCTCATGGGATTTATACTAAGGTTCCTGATAAAATCCGAAATGGAGGATGTTATAAATGAGTTTGATAAAGGGGTTTGTGGAGGACACCACGCCTGGAGGGAAAAGACTTATAAAATCCTGAGAGATGGATACTATTGTTCGAATTTATTTACAAACATGAATACTAAAGTCAGAGCCTGTAATTCTTGTCAATTATTCTTAGGTAAACAAAAGCTTCTCGCACTACCCTTGAACCTAGTCAAGATAGAAGCTCTGTTTCAACAATGGGGTCTCGATTTCATCGGATAAATCCATCCGCATTCAAGTGCACAACATAAATGGATCTTAACATCCACATACTATTTTACTAAATAGGTAGAATCCATTCCAACACAAAATTCTATAGACTCGATGGTGATCAATTTCTTGGAAGAAAACATTTTATCTAGATTTGGTTGTCCTCATAAAATAGTTATGAATTATGCCCAAGCCTTCAAATCCATGGCAATGGTCAGTTTTTTTCAAAAGTACAATATTGTACTAGGACATTCAACAGCCTACTATTCTCAAGGAAATGGATTAGCCAAATCATTGAATAAGAGATTAATCACGATAATTAAAAAGGTGTTGACTGAAAACAGGAAATCCTGGCACATTCATTTGAAATATGCTTTGTGGGAAAATCGGATAGACACTAAAAAATAATCAGAATGTCTCAATTCCAAATGGTGTACGGTACCGACGTAGTCCTCCCAATAAATCTCTATATGCTTGTTATGAATCTCTAGGAAGACTTGAAGGAAGAACCTAACGATTTTAACAGAAGAATAAACCAGTTAATTAAAGTACAATAGAACAGGGCCAAAGTGGATGAGAAACTTCAGAAATATCAAGACAGCATGCAATATTTGTTTGATAAAAAGCCAAAGATAGGGAATTCCTTCCTGAAGACCTAGTTTTGAAATGGGATGCTAGGAAAGAGGACATTGAAAAGAATGGCAAGTTTGATCACATCTGGTGTGGACCGTTCAAGGTCACAGCCTTTGAGGGAAAGAATCCATTCTTATAAGAAAACCTCAATCGGAAAATCCTTAACGCCCCTATCAACGGGCGCTACCTGAAACACTTCATGCAATAATCAGATCCCAAATCACCATTGTATATACTGGTTTGATTTTCTTTTTGATTTACATTTTTTTACTTCTTTGGTAATTTTTTCTTTCACTGTAGATAGGACCAGTTTTGTTAATTTCATAAAAACATAAATATAAAAAACAAGTAACACCTATCGTTTCTTTTTCTTCAAAAGTTTCTAACATTTCTCATGTTTATTTTTATGCAGAATACTGGCTAATATTTGATAGATAAGGATGTATCAGAAACCATCACTCACATTTCGAAACATTGGTTTTCTCTCAAAACAAGTGATAAATAAATGGTTTACTTGGTTGAAAATATAAAGAAAATTTGAGGTATGAGCTTCTACCCTACTAACCCAAGTTAAATTTTCAAAAGAATCTCATTAAATTATGAAAGAGGTATCATCCATATAAATAGTGTCACCTGATAAAAAACCATAGGGATATAAGAATTACAGCCTAATCCTAAAAGTCTTCTCTGAGTTTTGATAAAATAAAAATAAAAATAAAAAATGAAATAAAATGCATAAAAAGGAAAAGAAAATAAGAATAAAAGAAGCTCACAAATCAGGAAGTAGGTCTGAGAAGAAATAAGATCCCTTTCCAAACCTTTAACTCTTCAGTCTGTTCCCATAAATCATGTTTGAAATATTTAATTATGTCTTGATTTGCACATCCTGATTTTAAATCTCCACAGAAATATAGAGTTCGCCTTGACTCGGGAAGCCTAAAAGACTAGACCTTCAAAACGAGAGTAGGAAAAAATTTTGTGAGTCCTTTGATTGTAACTGAGAGAAAGTATGTCTAGGCTAATCCTATCTACTTTATCCCTTCTATCATATTTTAAATTGATTTGTTTCTCTCATAGAAAGTTTTTGGAAATTAAAATCTCCACGTGATAACTTCCCTGTATGCGAAGGTGTTTTAAAGGTCAGGGGAGGATTAGCCCAGAGTATATCAAAGTGAGTTGACAGAACTTAGATACTAAATTATAAAATGATATCATCCCATGTATGATATATACAAATTGATTGCCCCCACTTCAAAAATATTAAAAAATAAGATGGATGGTGAAAGGAAATTCATAATTTGATTGCCCCCATCTAGTCCAAGACAAATGGTGAAAGGAAATTTGAAATTCGATTGCCCCCATTTTGTCCAAAAGAGACGATGAAAGGAAATTCATTTAAATTATTGCCCTCATCTCAACAAAGTGAAAATTGAAGTGGTGAAAGGAAATTCAATGGGAAATGTAGATAACTTCACCAAGGTACTGAACAGGCTCGTTGGCAGTGAAACAATGTCTATGATATCTACAAGGTTGTTATACATATATATAATGTGCTCTAGCAGCTAGTTCTCCTTTCGACAAAGATTTAAACTCTAAGATGACAAGGGATCCCCTAATTAAAATTGCTAAATTTCACTTTGCCTTGATGTGGAAAAATCAACCAGAGTCTGATAGATTGATTAAAGTTATCTTGATTATCTTAAACAGACCTGAAATCAGTTTCAGAAAAAAGAAAGCGATAGACAACCTAAACTCGAGATTGGTGAACGATCAAGTTTTTGAAAGCTTTATGAGATAAGGCCGAAGTCTAATATCTTTCTTTCTATTTTCTCAAAGTTCCTTCAAAGAAATGAAATAATGACTCCATTTACCCAATAAAGGCACTTGGTCTACTATTCTTCGACGTCTCGTAGGGAGACGTGATCCCTAGATGGAGCCTATATTGGAACACAAATATATTTCTAAACTTTAGAATTTAAATAGATTTCATTCCCATTTAAATAAAAACAACACACGCTTCATTCTCACCATCGATGAGCTCTTCCATCTAATCAAACGATAATAATTCCTTAGGAGCTATGGAGCCACCTACTCGTTAAAAAAAGTCAAATCACTAAAGAATACTTTGCGATTTTGGATTTCAGAGTTTCACGCTTTAGGTGTGTTAACATGTTGACTTTCAAAACCTCGATACACGAAAAGCATCCAACAGATCCTAGTCACCACACATGTATACCTCATAATATCTGACACGTCTTTCTGGAAAGTGACCTGTTGGGATTTTAAGTGAATTTAATTGACCAAATACATGAAGTGATAAATACCTAAAGAGAAACTAAAAATCAATTAGAAAATCAATCAATAGTTTCACGATTTCGGATTTCGGCATTTGCCACATATCATATTCCCAATTCATGAAGGCCAAACTCCGGAAATATCTTAAGAATTAAGTAAGGTTAACTAATAATGAAAAATGATTAGCAATTAATTAATCACTTTGCGATTTTTGATTTCGGAGATCCTCTCTTGAGCGACTATCAATATCCCGAGGTTTGAAACCCCGAAATACTTGAGGTTAAACACGATTATTTAAAGGGTTAAACATGATTAAAATTAATTAATCACTTCACGATTTCTCATTTTGGAAGTCATGTCTTGAACTACTATAAGATATCCCGAGGTCCAAAATTCTGAAATATACTTAACGATAATTGTGATTAATTGATGCATTAATGAGGATTATCTCGTGATTAATTTTTCATTGAATCATAACTCGGGAAAATTCAAATGATGTTTGCCAAACTTCTAATCGTGAACCACCATAAATTAATGATATTAATAATTGATCTACAATAATCATTCATAATAAGCATTGGACCATCGCCAAAATATTTTTTATTAAGGAAAGTTAATTCTTCGTCAGTAGAGATATTTATGAAATCAAAGAAATTAAGGGAAAAAATATATTAAAGTTTGAATTTCATCTTGCATTTTCACAGAACATCAATTTTTCGAGATAAGAAGTTGTGCATTTTCTGTGACAGGAAAAAAAGTGTTGAGCTCGTGATACCATGGCTCCACGGAAAGAAGCTAAAGCGTCTGGTGAAATCTCTAACCCAAACATAGACATCATTCCAGACACTTCGCCCAGAAGCCAAGACACCACAAAAACTTGGATGCAAGTATTCGATATTCTACAGTACAAATTGATGAACTGCCCAGATGATTCAGCCGACGAGGAGACTGAGACCCTGGATAAAAAATATAAAATGGTTGCTCAATAAGAGCTACATAAAATAGAAACATGACCCAGGCTCATGCCTTATAACAATATGATTGGGTGGGCGCTGGAGAATGTCGACCTCTCAAACAGAACCATCTGCAATTCGCAAAAAGTTGCGATTGGGTCTTTCTGGCCAGAACATTTCCAGGTGATGTACAAACTATCCCCGGTCCCTAATTACATTTATAATTCCACTTTATTAATGGATTTTGATAGAAAAGAATGTGCACATAATGGAAAGAACTTACCTGATTTGATCAAAGATTAGTGCTCACGTCCCGAGAAGTTTAGAGTAGACATCCATGGCCTATATGTTGTTTCGTCTTTAGAGCCTCACATGATGTATATAGCCATGATGATGTGTATACTTTACGGGAAGGAAAACACTGCCCATTTCTTCTCACCATGGGTACCCATCATGCATACAACAGCAGAGGGGTATTCCTTTGATTGGGCCAAGATATTATCCGACAATTTGGTTAGGGAGATCAAAGAATATCAGTCATTGAGAGCCAAGGGGAAACCTACCCCATTTTACATGTCATCATATATCATGGATTCTGTTTGTTTTATGACACCATCTCCTTTGATGGGATGGAGTTGGAATCCAACTAGTGCTGAACCAATACATTTTTATCATTCGAAGCTATGTGAGGATAAATTGAGAGATTTCTTCTATGCAATCTGCAATTATGTGGTGGTTTCAATGCATACCAACATATATGGATGCCCACCCCCTAGGATTTCTGACAAAATAACGACCAACCTGGGGAAGATAGCGGATTGGTATATTCAAGAGAAATCCTCTTACATTAGGGTTTTTGGCCATTTTGTTCCTCCACATGCCTTGCCAAAGTTTCTACCATATCAATTGGTGTGCCACGAAGTATCACATCAAACTGTGCTTGTGGGGATCAATAAGGAACTAAAAGCAGTGTAGAAAAAGGTATGTCCCACCTTTCCCTTGCAGATTGGTAGGTTCACATTGTTATATTTTGGCCACTCGAAAGTAGAGGCCACGGCCCTGGAAGACATCAAGCTGGTCAATATTGAATTCAAGAAACATGATCCTCAGAGGATTGTTGGAAATCACATGGCTCTTTCCAATTTAAAAAGATAAAATCATGAATATTCCCCACGGGATGAGATATTTCGATGGTTAATATCCTATCAGGAAATCTTGATCCAAGTCCAAACTCTGGCTCTTAACAAATTAGTAGAGTTTCATAATTTTAAAAGGCATCAAAGGAATGGCATTCCTAAATTCTTACAGGGAGAAACCCCAATAACTCTAGCTACATAGAAAGTTGAGACTCAGTGTTTAGAAGAAGGGAGCTCCAGTGAACAGGATGCTCGAGAACATTTGGAATAAACTGAGGTTGTGACTCAGAAACGGGACACTGCATTAACAAACCCACCAGATGATCAGACTAAAACTTAGGCTGAGGCCGTGATAAAAAAGGTAGAAGAAAAACCATCATCTACACTAGGAAAATTAGCCAATGAAACAACCGAGAAACAACCATCGACCGAGATAGGCATCCCTATCCAATGTTTCACACCTTTACAGTCTAGTAGAGGGAATTTGAGTGCCAAATTGGTATTCATAGAAGATATTACACCTATTTCGGTGGAAGAGATACCCCCTTTCTGATATCTTCTTCGGAAAAAAGAGCAAAGTTGTTGTGAAAATAAAAACTCATCAAATGGAGGCTGCGAATGTTAAGAGACATAAAGTATTATATGATGGTTAGTCCTTAGAAGAAGAAAAGTTCTCTATGGAAGTGGCAGGCTCATTAGGATATTTTTCCATAGCAAACCAGTACTCAGTTGGGAACCTAAAGGAACAAATGAAGAAGAAGGATCTACTAGTGATCCAGTTGCAAATCCAAGTAAAGACTGTGGAGAAGAGTGTCAAAAGCAAGATGAATAAATGTTTTGAGAATATTAGAGCCCATGACAAGTAGGAGACTTGACAACTTAAGATCAGCCTAGATGAGATGCATAAAAATTCACAGGAAAGTAGAGAGTTGGCCATTCAACAAGAGGAGTTGGTCAAACAACTAGAAGATAAATTAAAATTGACCAAGAATGCAACAGTGGATATATCATATTTTCAAGCCCAAGCATTAGAATTACTTGAGAAGCTAGGATCATCCCAGCAAAACCTTTTGACTAAGATAGAATGTATTCAAAACTATTATCAGTCGACATAACAATATTTAGGTAATATTTGCATAAGGGAGAAAGAGGCCACTGCATCTAGAGTGAAATTCCAAGAGACCATCTTATCTTTATCAAAGGAGGAAGTATATCATGTCACTATATTTTCCCTTTCAGAACCAACTAGAGGTGACATAATACTTAAAACCGTGAAGGCTAATATAGTTGAAATTACCAGATTAGCCAAGAAAGTGAAGAAATCTTGTGAAGAATATTTTTCCTCACTTGAAAATGAATCGTTGGGCATGGAAGTAGTTAGTATCTCTAAATCCCTGGGGAAAAGTGATATTGAAAAACATCCACTCACTTCCAACACAAGTATGGAAGAAGCCTGAGCCGAAATCTAACAGTTGAAAAAAGTTGACCTTACTCAGATAAATAAATGGATAGTCAATCCGAGTCTACGGCTACAGTATATAAATATAGAAGCCAGGAGGATGGAAGATAGGCTACCTCACATAGAGAATAAGTTATACACTTTTGAGGAAAATAATACAACAGAGCCTTCCAGGTTGGTGGTACAGTTAGTGGGCATATGCATTTAGTGCGTTGAGAAAGGAAAAGCCAACACGTATGGGAACAAATGATACAAAGTGTGTACTCATTTTGCACGAGTCATGATTAGAGACCAGTTGTTTTCTAAGATGGATTACAAGAAGAAGAAACGTCTCTGCCAACAGGAAAAGAGACAGAAAAGATGCAAGTGAAACGTTTCAAATTTCACATATTGTAATTTTTATTGTTTTTTAATTATGAGAATCTCAACCACCTAGGGTTGAGGTCATTTTGTATAAATGCATAGTTTGAAGACTGAACAAAGGTTGCTTCTTGTTGTATTGTAACTAAGAAAAATCATCCTTTTGTGAGTATTAATACAAGTGCAGATAGGGATTCCAAATTTTGTGCAGTTTGAGTTATGTTCTTATTTTGTATTCCATATCTCTAGTTTTCTTTATGTCACTCCTTGATAAGTGAGTGGTTACAATTTAGTATAACATATACTATAATCACGTTTTATCGGTTATTTTATAAGAAAGCAATTTTTCCTCTGTATTTTCTATTAGTAAATACAACACCTGCAAGCTACTTGGATCACTGAATCTTATATCCTTTCAAGGGTGCATTCTATATTTTCTTCTACTGTGAACAAGGTAATACTCATTTGTCATTGATGCCTCATTTTTTTAAATATTTTTGTAATTTTCTCTCGCATCACTTGATTTTATTACTCGACTTAGACGATGAAACACGGCCTCTATCATGTTCAGTTATTAATTTCATTTAAAATTTAATTATTATATAATTAACAGAAGAAAAAACACCTTTTAAAACATTCCTTAAATTCTTGATGCCTTGACATTACTCTTTGAGCCTTAAGTGTAATATCAAGAACAACAGATTACAACAATGGGTACCAAGAATCACTGAAGATGAGACCATTTGAGGCACTTTATGGCATAAAGTGAAACACACCAATAAGTTGGGACAACCCAGCTAGTCGAGAAATAATTGGACCAGAGTTTCTTAAGGAAATGGAAGAGAAAGTGTTAAAGATAAAGAAGAATTTGAAGGGTTCCCAAGACAGGCAGAAAATCTATTTTGACGAAGGAATAACCCACAGGGAGTTTGAAGTGGGTGATGAAAACTGTTCTAAGTTGGTAGCAAGATATTGTAGACCATTTGAAATTATACAAAGGATTGGACCAGTAGCTTATATGCTTCCATTTCTTGTATGCATTACTATTAACAATGTATTTAATGTCTCATTGCATAAGAAATATATACCTGATGCTAATCATGTGACTGGTTGGAATGTGATTATGGTGGAGAAAGAAGGTGCTTTACAAGTGCAGTTGGTGCTCATACTGGACTGGAAGAGCAAGGAACTTCGAAATTGAGTCATAGGGCTTGTAAAGGTCTAGTGGACCTGGTACGGTCCTGAGGACACAACATGGGAGCATGAATATTTTATACAAGAGGAATACCCACATCGTTTTGAATATTTTGGAAATATTTTTGATGTTGTGTAATTAAGTTGCATTGAGGACAGTGAAAAAATAAGGGGAGGGGATTGTAATACCCAAGGATGAGTCCCGGTTGTAATTATGAATGTAACATGTTTTGTAGGCTGGTGAGCCAAGTATTTATAAGCTGGTAGGCTTATGTGTTGATTAGGCTGGGAGCCTAGATGTTAGAGGCCAGGAGCTTGTTGTGTACATGTAAATATTCATAGTATTAATATAACAACATTGTTTCATGTAGACCAACCATGAAGAAAGAGTATGGGGGGATGAATTACAATAGGCTGGGTAAGGGAGGGGGATGAGAGGTTGGAAAGAGTGGCTAAGGTTAAGAGCTTAAGTCCAATAGAATAATATATTATTATTCTAAATGTTGTAAGTAGGATATGAATATATCCTAAGTTCCTTTAGGGAGAAGAACGAGTTCCAAGTGGGAGGAATGTGCTCCTAAAGAGATAGGTGTCATCCAAAACACATGTAGATTTATGGGGGGGCACTCTCACCATTCGGAGGATTCTGACAATTCGCACCATTCTCGGAGGGTTTCTCACCAATTTTCTTACCATGCTGACCATTTTGGCCATCTGTTACCCCGATTCACTAATACACTGAGAAAGCACACAGTGAGTGAGTCTGCCATTGTTGAATTCATGAACTACCCCAAACCTCTGCAATAAGCCTGAATTGATACCCTCGGTGTACCTATACCCTGTGGGTTGCCTACGTATTGTCCTATCAATATTGTTCCCCACATCCAGTTTTTGTTGATGTCATCACCATGTCTGTGTGTTGAGGAGCAGGAGTGAAGAAGCATGTTGTCAGGCCCGTGGATAGAAGAAGAATGTTTTTAGGCCTATGAGAAACTCTCTCCATGCGAGAGAGTGTGATGAGGAAGTGATTTATCATGGAGGGAGTCTAGTAGCAACTACAAATATCTGAGAATTCATGATCTGGCTTATTTTTGAAGCCTCAAAAAGGGAGGTGTAGCAAATGGACTGTGTGACAGTGAAGGTGTACACTCTGGGGTGGGACAGGCATGTGGGGAATGAGAGTCTGTGAGTTGTGGGTGTAAGTGGATCCTTGGAGGAAATACTTCATGTTGTATTGTGCAACTTTCTGTTGTCCCTGCCTAGCCTAGGAATCACTCGTCTGGTGGAGTTTATTCCCAGCTCGGCGGTGACCCTAATTAGAGTGAGGAGCAGTGTGGTCTATGGCTGGGGGGTTCTTGGAAGTTTTGCACGCATTTGGTTTACTCCAATTAAGAGATAAGTATCATTTATGTGCTTAATGGTTAAATGATGTATTTTAGTGCATGTCTGTGATTCTTGTAATAATATCATGTGTTTCGCTGCACGTATGTTTTCAAGTTATCTTCTTTCATTGTTGTTAAGTTTATATGTGATTTATTCCGCAAAGATATTTGTCTACCATTTCCCAGTAGGTCTATGTTTGGGCATGGATAATTTTAATTACTTATAGCAGATCTTGAGACCGCATGTGTCTGAGGTAGCATCTTTTTGGCCTGTTGGTGCTCGGGGAATGTTACAAAATGGTATCAGAGAATTTTTTGGAGTAGCATGGCTCAGCCTGGGTGGCTGGGGATTTTACAATTTTGATCTTTTCACCGTTCCCTTTCACCTCCATTTTTTCATTACAATCCTTCACTTTTTCTTATGTCCATCCATTCTCATGGTATAATGTCAACAAACAAGGTATAATATGTCTTTTGGAAATAAAATATTAAGTTTTCCTTGTAAATGAAAATTAAAGCTAATTTTTCAATTTATTTTCTGGAAATCAGTAATTACAGGAATTCACTCTGTTTCATGAGAATTACAGGAATTGTAGGTTCATATAGTTCCACTTTTTCTAAGTAATAATTTTCACTTGGAGGGAATCCACCAATATATGGAGATGGTGAAATATATATTTTACTCTTTCCATGGTGCTTGATACCTGGTGATCAATGAAAGTGAAAAATGGAAGGTAACTATTACAAGAAAATCATACGAAAACTGCAGACAACTATTACACGAAATTTGGAATACAGTTATGACAAAAAATCTACGGGTAGTTATTAAAAAAAATCTACAATTCACAGAAAGATTTGGGGATTTGATTCTAGAAGTAAATAATGTGGATAATATTCTTACAAAATCAAGGACCTGATATAGAAGATCAAGGAACATCCATGACCAATGGTATAATGGATATATGAGCATATTTTCTATAATCAATTATGAAAACAGAGCTTTTAGGCAGTAGTACTCAAAGACAATTTATGGACGGATGAGGGTGCATCTGCAAATTCTGTGACATGGGTTTGTGTGGAATAGGTCCATTTAGGTTACAAGTGTGATATGATCCTGAAAATTGCTTGGAATGGGTTGTAGGAGCGGATCTTCAAAATAGAACCACTCATATTTTCTTGGAGTGGTTGATTTTCAAAATCACATGTTAAGGGTTGCGCCCAACCAAGGAACAAAAGTTGTTTTCAAGATCCATAGATGAGGGAATAGAGATAGAAATTATGTTATATATCTATATCTATATCTATATCTATATATATATATATATA
>JZKD02S0050065.1:628286-650153 GCA_000966675.3 Picea glauca
ATTAGGTCTTCTTACATCCGCCTTATTCTATTTTATTGATAGGTCTTATTAATATTGACCTTTATTACATCCGAATACATTGATCTACCTATGTGTGGGTTAGGACCTTAACAAACACAATAGAAGGCTTTTCATGTTGGACATCTTTTTGAACATATTGACGACACAACAACTGTCTTGGAAACACTCACTCAACAATAGGGATCAGATACCAATTTGTAATCTTATAAAGGAGTATGATTAAGAGACAAGTGGATTTCCCAACCTAGACACAAGGCGAGTGAAAGGATGTCATGTTCAAAAGTGACTCCCACATAATACAGGTTTAGACACAATTCTTTCCCAAATTTTCCCCCACCATTTTTGGCGAGTACCTCTTTATTTTTACGCAAGCTTGAGGAGGATAACATATTCTTGTCGATGTAATCTCATCCTTCGGATGAGTCCCTTGGAATATGTTTAACGAACCCTAGGAAGGAGTGGTTCAGTCCCATGTGAGCCTTTCGATGTTTGTTTAACGAGTCCAAAGATAGAAAACTCGAAGTTTTTTCATGATTATAGAGTCTAGAAAAACACTTAAAATAGAACACTCTCGGTTCCTTTTTCATAAAGTAGTCTGATGAGACTGAAAAAGAGATAAACTATCACTCAATAGACATTTTCTTCAAATACTTTAACGAGTGTGAAAAGAACAAGATCGCTCGGCAATTTTTTCATGTTTAGAGAGTCTAAAAAGAGCTTAAAGAGGACTCTAGGGGGTTCCTTTTTGGTATAACCTTTATGAGTCCGAAAAAGTGATAAAAGTATACTCGGTTACATTCTCATTGATTTACAAGCACGAGAAAGAACAAAGATTAAGATCGGTAACTAATTCTCATGTATTTACGAGCATGAGAAAGAACAAAGACTAAGCTCGGTATTGTTTTTATTTTTACGCAAGCTTTAAAACAAAACAAAACTATGCTTGGGATAGATTTTAATTTTTTACACAAGATTAAAAACTAAACAAAACTATGCTTGGACCTGGTTTCATTTTTACACAAGCTTGAACCAGAGGAAAGCATGCTTGCAACTTCCCAATGCATGGTTGGTACTTAGCCCCCAGCTTAAGAAACTAGTGGCTCTACTTTAGCATGAAGTCCAGAGGCTAAAGCAAATGCCCCCCAAGCTTCGTTTCATCCAACTACAAAGGAGAATGAAAGGAAGATTCAAATACTAGATGAAGGACTTGACTCAAATAGAGAGGGGGAAAACTATTTCATTTTTTAACGAGCTTGACATAGAAACAAGAACTATGCTCGTAACCTCTATTTCATTTTTTAACGAGGTTGCCACAGAGACGAAAAACTATCCTCAGGTGGTTTCATTTTTTAATGAGCTTGAAATTAGAAAACTATGCTCAAGTCTGGTTTCATTTTTTAACGAGCTTGAAATCAGAAAATCATGCTCAAGGACCTCTATTTCATTTTTTAATGAGGTTGCTATAGAGATGCAAAAACTATCCTCGGAACCTCTGTTTCATTTTTTTAATGAGGTTTCCGTAGAGACACAAAAACTATCCTCGGACCTCTCTTCTTGATCATGGATTCCAAGAGGACAATGCTCTAGAATGACACCATGTCAAGGGACAAAACTCGGTCATGGATTCCAAGAGGTCTTCATTTAACGAAAGAAACACACTCTGGAAGGACACCATGTTGAGGGTCATGACAGGAGTAAAGAGATCAGGCTCTAACAACCCTATCAAAGATATCGCCATGTCAACTACTGGATCTAAGTCATAATAAGTTGAAGCCATGGACGACAATGCCACATAATTGACCTGCAACTGGGGCAATACCGTCTGCATATAAGAACCATTTAGGGAGGCAATCCAGTCAGGGTCAATGAATGAAAGTTGATCAATAGTCACAACCCGTCCCTCTTGAGGGAAAGATATCACATGAAAAAGAGTAGACACAATAGCTTTCATGGCATAGACATAATCTCACCCAAGGAGTAAAGAAAAATCCAAGGAGTCTTGGACTACCATGACGTCAATAAAAACAGTTTTCCCTCTCAATGTTACAGGAAACTGAGGAAGGGTCCCTAAAGGTTGATTGGTTATTTTGTTAAAAGATAACAGATTTTGTGTAACCAGCACAAGTGGACAACCCAAAGCTTCCCAAGCAATAGAGGATAAAATATTAATGGATGCACTTTCATCGATCAATGTCGGAGGAACGTCTCGACCACAAACCTGTACTGTAATATGGAAAGGAATGTGAGAGGGAAGACGAGGTCTAGTTAGCACATCCCAATCAAAATGGATGACCTCATTACTTGGAGGGGGTCCTATGGGAGAAGGAGGAATACCCTCTGACACAGCAGAGTCTGTATCAACGAGAAAAACATGGGCAGTATTAGGTTTACTCTCTAGCAGGAGAGTAGGATCAACCGATGATTAGATCAGATCAACCACTTTGGTTTCATTCTCTAAGGGGAGAATGGGGTCGACAAGTGTAAGCAGATCGACCACTTGGGTGACACTCTAATAATCCCTACTTAATTTTCAGGCTAGATACCCTGCCCTTGCATGTGGATCGGACTGTCGACTGCCCCCCTAGGCTTTATTGTTGTTGGTGGTAACCTTAGTGACCTATCTTTCTAGGTTCTTACACAAGGTGACTGTGGAGGGGCAAGTCTTCATGGTACCTAGAATCGACATTGGCCAAACTCACTCGGGCTCCTTGGAGGGTATACCCACAATTATGTGTGGGAGCTGCACCAGGGTGTAATTCTGTTAAGCAGGTCATCAACGTAACTTTTCCACCCACTCTATATCATCCCCTTCTTACTTTGTTCCTGCGATATTGGATTTCATCACCAACTAGTGTGATCATTGTGAGAAGGTTTTGTTTGTTGGCTTGCTTCCTAGATTTTTAGCATGTGTTGTTTGTTTTCCCTAGTAGACTCTAGGTTGGATTTATTTAATGGCGTCAATTCCTGGAATGACCAATGAAGGAACCCTTGCTCTAGGGGAACCTTTTATTTTTCTTTCTTATGGAAACATTGGTCCTCCTCACATCGCTACTTTGAGCCTTCCAAGTCTCACTATTGGATTACCGGTATGGTTATTTTCCACTCAGGTAATCTTGAATGTAGTAAGTGCCTTGGTCTTAAGCACTTCCTCCTAAGAGCATCAACCTCAAGTTGATCCTTCACCATCTTCACCAATAAGGTCTTCTTCGCCTTCTTCACTTGCAAGGTCACCTTTTGTTTCATCTTCTTCGTCGAGTGAAAGTTCTGAAGCTAGTAACCCGGTGAATAAAAAGAAGAAGAAGAAAAGAAAGAATAAGAAGAAGAAAATTAAGCAAGGATACAAACTTCCAACCACTGTCAAACATGTTGGAAAACAACCAGTTACTGTTATTCATGCTGGAAGTGTTGATGATATCAAGATCACCCAAACAACCCATATGCCCAAGTACCCTTGCTGGATTTGTAAGGGTATCCATATTCTTAAGGAATTCCCTGGTCTATCTAAGGTTATAGAAGCATGGTCTACACATCCTCGCCAACCCAGGTCGTTAGCCTCTGAACATCATGTTGACAACCCCCCATCAACCAGTCATGATACGGTTGGGAAGAAGAAAGTAGAGTCAAGTTCCCATGCATGTTATGCAAAGGGAGTCATCTCACTCACCTTTTCCCTCGTATGGATGAAGCCTCGAAATTACTAGAAGACATGACTGTTTCACAGCCTCAACTCCCAGCCTCTTATCGCAAGCTTTCTCTCAACCCACCTGTAGTTGATGGAATGATCACTCTGGTCCCTTCACCGGTCAATCCGGTTGATCATGTCACCAATATAGTCATGTACTTAGTTGAACCAGTTGACAAAGTGGTTGATCAGATACCATCCTCGGTCAATCTCATTCTCCCCTCTGAGAGTGAAACTAAAGAGGTTGATCTGATCCATCCTTGGTCGATCCCACTCTCCCATTAGAGAGTGTCACCCAAGTGGTCGATCCATTTACACTTGTCAACCCCATTCTCCCCTTGGAGAATGAAACCCAAGTGGTTGATCTGATCTCATCATCGATCAATCCTACTCTCCCGCTAGAGAGTAAAACTAATACTACCCATGTTTTTCTCATTGATACAGACTCTACCATGTCATGGGGTATTCCTCCTTCTCCCATAGGACCCCCTCCAAGTAATGAGGTCATCCATTTTGATTGGGGTGTGCTAACTAGACCTCGTCTTCCCTCTCACAATCCTTTCCAGATTACAGTACAGGTTTGTGGTCGAGACGTTCCTCAGACACTGATAGATGAAAGTTCATTTGTTAGTATTTTGTCCTCTTTTGCTTGGAAAGCTTTGGGTTGTCCTTCACTTGTGCCAGTTATGCAGAATTTGTTAGCTTTTAATAGAAGAACTAGTCAACCTTTAGGGACCCTTCCTCAGTTTCCTATAACTTTGGAAGGGAAAATTGTCTTTATTGACATCATGGTAGTCCAAGACCCCTTGGATTTTTCTTTACTCCTTGGGTGAGATTATGTCTATGCAATGAAAGCTATTATGTCTACTCTTTTTTGTGTGATATCTTTCCCTCACGATGGACGAGTTGTGACTATTGATCAACTTACATTCATTGACCCCTCCTAGATTGCCTCCGTGAATGGTTCTTATATGCAGATGGTATCACCCCTGCCATAGGTCAATTATGTGGCGTTGTTGCCCATGGTTTCAAGTTCTGATGACTTAGATCCAGTAGTTGACATGGTGATCTCTTCGATAGGTTTGTTAGAGCATGATCTCTTTACTCATGTCGCGACTCTCAACATGGTGTCCTTCCAGAGTGTGTTTCTTCCTTCCATTGAAGACCTCTTGGAAGCCATGACCGAGTTTTGTCCCTTGACATGGTGTCATTCTGGAGCATTGTCCTCTTGGAATCCATGATCAAGAAGAGAGGTTCCAAGGATAGTTTTTTCATCTCTGTGGCAACCTCGTTTAAAAATGAAACAGAGGTTCCGAGGATAGTTTTTGCATCTCTGCGGCAACCTCGTTAAAAAATGAAACAGAGGTTTTCGAGGATAGTTTTTGTGTCTCTGTAGCAACCTCATTAAAAAATGAAATAGAGGTCCTTGAGCATGATTTTCTGATTTCAAGCTCGTTAAAAAATGAAACCAAACTTGAGAATAGTTTTCTAATTTCAAGCTCGTTAAAAAATGAAACCACTTGAGGATAGTTTTTTCGTCTCTATGGAAACCTCGTTAAAAAATGAAACAGAGGTTACGAGCATAGTTCTTGTTTCTATGTCAAGCTCGTTAAAAAATGAAATAGTTTTCCCCCTCTCTATTTGAGTCAAGTCCTTCGTCTAGTATTTGAAGCTTCATTTCATTCTCCTTTGCAGTTGGATGAAACGAAGCTTGGGGGGCATTTGCCTCAGCCTCTGGACTTCATGCTGAAGTTGAGTCGCTAGTTTCTTAAGTTGGGGGATAAGTACCAACCATCCATGTGTTATGCGTTGGGAAGTCCAAGCATAGTTTTCTATGGTTCAATCTTGTGTAAAAATGAAACCATTTATCTCAAGCATAGTTTCCTCTGGTTCAAGCTTGCGTAAAAATGAAGCCAGTTCCAAGCATAATTTTGTTTTGTTTTAAATCTTGCGTAAACATGAAAACAATCCCGAGCTTAGTCTTTGTTCTTTCTCATGCTCGTAAATATATGAGAATAAGTTATCGATCTTAGTCTTTGTTCTTTCTCATGTTTGTAAATCAATGAGAATGTAATCGAGTATACTTTTATCACTTTTTCGGACTCGTAAAGGTTATACTAAAAAGGAACCCCCTGGAGTCCTCTTTAAGCTCTTTTCAGACTCTCTAAACACGAAAAGATTGTCGAGCGACCTTGTTCTTTTCACGCTCGTTAAAGTATTTGAAGAAAACATCTGTTGAGAGATAGTTATCTCTGTTTTGGTCTCATCAAACTACTTTATGAAAAAGGAACTGAGAGAGTTATCTTTTAAGTGTTTTTGCAGACTCTATAATCATGAAAAACCTTCGAGTTTTCTATCTTTGGACTTGTTAAACAAAAATCAAAAGGCCCACATGGGACCGAACCACTCCTTCCTAGGGTTTGTTAAACATACTCCAAGGGACTCGTCCGAAGGATGATCTTACATCGACAAGCATATGTTATCCTCCTCAAGCTTGCGTAAAAATAAAGAGGTACTCACCAGAAATGGTGGGGGGGGGAATTGGGAAAGAATTGTGTCTAAAGTTGTATTATGTAGGAGTCACTTTTGAACATGACATCCTTTCACTCGCTTTGTGTCTAGGTTGGAAAATCCACTTGTCTCCTGATCATACTCCTATAAGATTACAAATTGGTCTGTGATCCCTGTTGTTGAGTCAGTGTTTCCAAGACAATTGTTGTGTTGTCAATATGTTCATAATGAAGTTCAACCTGAAAAGCCTTCTATTGTGTCGGCCATTTCTACAATCTTTAAGCCTTCTGTTGTGTCGGCCATCCCTGAGTCAATCCTGAGTCACTTGTTACTCTAATCTACATCAAATCTTGTTACTCGTTTCATGTCATTGATGTGGGATACATTAAGGCCCTCCTGTGACAAGTCTTTTCACATCGAATTCAACTCATTATCCAAGAATTAGACTTAGAAACCAATTGGTACCTTGGAACTTGCATGCCTCAATGGAAGGTTTCCTCGCTTTCGATAGTGGGTTTTCATTATTGACCCATGATCAAGAGATTTCGTCGAGTGTTCAACCTCATCTCATTGGTTCACATTCGTTGGATTGTACCAGAGTACCTTGGGGGTCATTGACATTAATGATGATTTCGCTCACACTTGTTAACGATATACACTAATGACTGGTAATCAAGTGGTTTCTACCATGCTCGACTTCGACACATGTAATCACATGGTTAGATTCGTACTATAGAGTGGTGGAGATGAAGACCCTGAATCTTTTCTCATAGATTCAGGTTGTGATGGAGTATATTCAGTGTACTATTGCATAGATCCACATTGTATGTCTCGTGGCTATGTTCAAATTTGATTCTTTAACACATAGATCCACAGTGTATTTTTGGTGGCTATGTTCAGATTTGAGTCATATTGGCATGGATCCATAGTGTATGTTTGGTGGCCATGACCTGTCTTACTTGACATGGATCTTCGCATGTCAGCATTTAAGATTTGATTCATTTGTATTCTGAGTATGGGAATCCCTACCTCAGTGATGATATATTATTGTATTGTATTTCCTTGCTTGTTGGTAGGTTTCCAACCGACTGTTCCTTGTTCCCTACACACACTCAACAAAGTATTTCAGCTATCACTCTATTCTAACTTCATACTTTGGAGAGCTCTCTGTTACACATTATTGTCTTCATCCCTATGACCATTAATGATGTAAACCTATATGTTTCCTTCAGAGGGGTCAGTGGCCTGAGTTCCTGAAGAGAGAAGGGAGAAGAACTTTTCCTAAGAAAAGAAGTTGCATTTTCCTGTGTAAAAACCTTATTAAAAAGGAAGTTCACAGGTTGCCTGTGTATTAGGGTGAGAGAATGCTTGATTCTCACAGGCTGTATCATAGATGGGGTGCGAACAGTTCACAGGTTGCACTATAATCAGGGTGCGAGAATGCTTACACATGGGAAAAATGAGCATTTTATCGAATCTTCTAGAAGGAGAAACTTCCATGGTGAGGTGGCATCCGAATGGTTTGGATATTACTCGCTTTCATGATTTAGTGGGATCATCCTAACCTCCTCACCTTATCCTCTTCAACTTCTAAAAGGAGAGGAGCTCTCATGGAGAAGGGGTTCTTGAGCTTGTTATCTTTGGTTGGCTTGGAATTATTAGCTTGGTTGGAGTGGCTTTGAGATTTGCTTTGTCAAGATAGATTGTGAATATCATCAGATCTATGCTCTCAGAATTCTTGTAGTGAAAGTGTGTGGGGAACGAAGGAAAGTTAGAAGGGAGCTTACGACATCAAGGCCATGGTTGTAATCTCTCTTTCACATTTAATATGATACAGTAATATGATTCTTTCCTATAAAGCTTGTTGTGTTTTATTCTATGATTCCTTGATCACATACATAGGTTTATATTGATTTTATGTTATTTCTATCACTTTGGTTGGTTGTGTTCTTTTGCAGGATCATCATTGTATGAACGTTGGAACAGAGCTAGGATGGCGATGGTGAGAGGAAGCGACATTTAAATGGTATGTCACCCATCCCTCTTTGGTTAGTAAATTCAATATCTAAAACGTAAGGAAAGCATCATGTTCTGGTGTGTTTTGTTCTAGATCTAGGTGGATCTAGGGAGATCAGTTAGTGTTCGCACCTACCGATTTGTTCGATAACACTCCCACTTCTTGTTTTCTTTGCATATATGGGTTAGAGGCTTACGTAGTCAACAATTGTAATGTACCATATATATTATAATAAACATAAACATAAATATTGCATAAAATACAAGCAGAACAACAAAATGATGTGAATAACAACACCAACAATAATACCTTTATTTAATGAAAAAAATGTTAACTTGCCTCTTCGAGGGGGAAACCTCCAAGAGAGTAGAGGTCTATTACAATAATTCTCAATCCAGGAGAGTAGAGGTATATTACAATAATTCTCAATACAAGACTTTCTCATTCCTTATACTCCTATTTAAACTAATTATATATTCTAAAGAACATTATAGAGGAATACCTTTCTAGAAGCAGAAGATTATGTTAAGTCTTCTTACATTAGACATGTTCACATTATTCAATAGGCCTTATAAACTAATGTCAATATTTATTACATAGAAAATATATTATTCTACCTACGTGAGGAGTTAGGGAGGTTAAGTCCATAACATGTCCTCCCCTTTGAATAAAAACCTTGTCCCCAATAATTGAGATGAGAAAATTGTTGCATAATGGTAGTTGACTCCCTGGTGGCATCTTCTGGAGTTGTATCTTTCCATTATAACACTTTCTTGATGGTGCATTGAGGGAGGTGATTCTCTTGTTGGTTGAAGACTATTTGTGTCTGCAACCAAATGGAACATTCTTCATCCAACTCAGAGAGATGGATTTGAGTCAGGAATTTAGTTTCAATCACTTTCTTTAATCATCCGATATGAAAAATGGGATGGAGCTTAGAATGACTAGGAATAACTACCCAGTAGGCTAGGGGCCCCATGCACTTGAGAATTGTATAATGACCATTAAATTTGAGGGAAAGTTTCTAAGACTGTTTATTTTTTAGTGAATTCTTCTTATAATTTTGTAGATGAAGAAACACATATTCCCCTTCAATGAATTGACATTCTGAATGACCCTTATCTTCTTGTTGCTTCATGCCATTCTGATCCATGACCAAATTTTCTTTGAATGTGTGGAGAATGACCACGTGGATTGTAAGATTGTTTTCAACCTCTTGAACCTTGGAGGCACCTAGAATGTATGAAATAATAGATGGTGTCTTTTTCTCGTATAATGCTTCAAAAGGAGTCATGCAAGTGGAAATATGGTAATATGTGTTGTACGACCATTCAGCTAGTCGTAACCACTAAGCCCACTGATTTTATCAGTTGGATTCAAAACACTACAAATATGTTTCCAAAAAATTGTTGACAACTTAAGTTTGTAAATCATCTTGGGGATAATAGGTGGTGAGGAGATGCAATTGGGTTCCATGGAGCCTGACCAATTATTACCAAACATTGCTGGTGACATTTGGATCTCATTCAGATAGAATAGAATGATGCATTCCATGGAGTGTGAATATATTATCCATAAAAAACTGAGCGAATGTGGATGTGGTGAACGAGTGTTGAAGAAAATATAATTGAGCATATTTGGAAAGATGATCTACTACCACCAAGATGACTAAATTATTTCTCTATTTTGGTAATCCAATAATGAAATCCATAGAAATATCCCTCAAGATAGTAGTTGGAATCGAGAGTTCTTGTAGTGTGCTTGGATATTTGGTGGTTCCTCTCTTATTGCATTGACAAGTATCACATTTATCCACAAAGGTGTAGATTTCCTATTTCATATCATCCCAGAAAAGAGAACACTTAAACCTTTCATAGGTTTTGGTGAACCCTGAATTCCCAAATGTAGGTGAAGTATGCAACACAAAGAGAACTGTGGATTTAAGGTTCTGTTATTTGCTTAAATATAGGTGACCTTTATAGAAAATATATTCATTATTCCAAGAGTACCCTAGAGAAGCTCGAGCATTCTGTTACAATTTTTGGATCATGCTATAAATTCTAGGGTCTTGCAACCATTCCTGGTGAACAACTTGAAGCCAGTATGCTACAATGAATGAGAGGGGAAAGAGGGACCTTTATTCTTCATATTTCCTTAAAATAGCATAAACAATCACATTTTATTTTCACTTCTTGTAGATGATCTCATAATCATAGACAAATAGCCTGGTCACCAATTGTTGTTGTTCCAAGGAGGAAATTCTTTGCTCCAAAAAATACTTGAGGATACGATGGTCAATTTTAATTTGAAAGTGTTTCCCTAAGAGATAAGAACGTTGGAGATACACTACATGAATAATAGCCAACATTTCATTTACATAGGTTGATTGCCCCAAATGTCATTTTGAGATTTGTTTGCTAGTGAAAGCCAAAGGTTGACAATATTGCATGAGGACTGCCCCAATGCATTTTCCTAACGCATTTCATTCCAGGAAAAATGTCTTGGTGAATTTGGGTAGTTCCAATATAGGATTAGTGCACATAGCCTCTTTCAATGCTTGGAAGGACTAGTCATCTACTAGAGTCCAACTACAAGCATTGTTTTTAAGGAGAGCAGTGAGAGGAGATGCAATTTTTCCATAATTCTAAAGAAACTTGCAATAATATCCTGCTATACACAAGAACCAACACAATATTCTAAGAGTGTTAGGGAGAGGCCAATCATTAATAGATTCAATTTTTTGGAATATTCAACAATACTAAGAGCTAGGGGTAAATTATTATTGGACAAATTTAAACCATTTTTTTTACCAATTTAACTAATTATCACAAAATTAATCATAAGAAAGTAGAGATTTACATATCAATGAAGATCAACAAAAAGGAACATTACACATATACTTTATGTGGAAACCCAATAAGGGAGAAAACCACATAGATTTTTTATTATATTAAACAAGAGTTACATTATTTACAGACTTCAACCTGTGAGGGATACCAATCCCTATAGTGAGCACCCACTTAAACATTTCAAGCACCAACTTGATAGGAACTAACTTGTTGAGAATATGAGGAGACCAATCCTCATTGTAAGCACCCACTTACAGTCTGCAAGAACCAACGTTTTAGGAACCAACCTATTCAGAAGATGAGGACACCAATCCTCACTATAAGCACCCACTTATAGTTTGCAAGCACCAACTTGTCAGAAAATAACCTGTTAAGAAGACGAGGACACCAATCCTCATTGTAAGAACCCACTAACAATATACAATAACCAACTTTCCATGAACCAACATTTTAAGAATATGAGGACACCAATCCTCATTGTAAGCACTCGCTTACAATCTGCAAGCACGAACTTTCCATACACCAACCTGTTAAGAACATGAGGACATCAATCCTCTTCACTGCACCACCCTACTAGCCTAAAATAAATATGCTTTTGATTTGTTTTCCTTGCACCACCCAACCACCCTTAGGTGATTACATTACATTCTCTTCAATTCTAGGACATCCTCATACCTATGAGCCTCAAAGATCCTCTTCAAGAGCTCACCTTCTCCCACATGTCAATCCACTTTCTCGGTTCTACAAACTTATAAATAATCATACTACATAAACATGTCTGCATTATTCCATTTCTTTTCATGCTTGTTCTCACACTCGATAGACTCAAAATACTCTCCTTTGAATCCACATGCTCACTCACTCGGATATGATTTGGTCATTGTGATTTATATACTTCATGTTCTCATGGATTTTTCCACATACACCAAACTTATGTCCATGGGTTCAGATCTAGATCTCCTTTCATTTTCCATCAAATCATGATGCAACTAATCCTTCAAAACCCCTCCATGAAAACCAATCTTTGTTCCCTTTTGTTCCATGTGATCTTCTCTCTGGAAAAATCATGAACCATGATGCTCAATAGTCATCTGATCAATCCTCAGACTAGATATTTATCATAGATCTACTCACTTCAATGGTAGTATAAACCTTGATTGCATAGAATTCATACAATCAAATCCTTGAATAAATAGGGACTAGCCCTTTCTTTGTACCTGCATTTCATAATTGAAGAAAATGGAGCAAATCATAGGTCTCACCTTCTAGATAGGTTTTCACCCATATTGGGATTTCCTAGATAACATATTGAATTCATTTGTGGGGATGGTGTGTGTTCATATTTCATTTGTTTCAAAAATTTGAGCACTAAACTAGTGAAAAAAAAAATGAAAACTAAGGGAATAAATTGCATAGTAAAATATTTCAAAATATTACAATATCTATTATGATGAACCATTCTAGTGGAATATCCATGGAAATTTACAAATCACAAAGTGTTTTTACACTCATGCTAGTTGCAGAGTCTTTAGGATTCATATAAATGTCATATATGGATATCTATTCCACTTAGTGGGGTCTAGTAGTCAATGCATATTGATGGAGTTTTAGCTCATATAACAATCTACATATTTGGCACTTCAACATATAGAGTCATTTGTAGATGCATATTGAAAATCCTTGGAGAATACATGACCCACAATGTTGGATAGTGATAAGGCCTAGGATTTCATTTTTGGTGCCTATGTATTTTTTGGAAAGTGGGATGCATAGTTGGAGACATTTTAGAAGTTATGCAATTGGTCCTTATAGGTCATCCCTAATATAGCCCCTTCATTTAAAGAGAAGGAAGAGAAGAAGGCTCAATATGGGGGGTTGTCAATAGTTGTGGTTGGGAATTTTTGGTCCCTTTATTTTTTGGAAGAGTTGTAGAAGGATGGACAGACAACAAGATGCAATAGTAGAGAAAACATATTAGTGTAGGTGATATATAAAAGAGATAAGGGAATTGATCCGGATTATTTTCGGCATGAAATGAGATTGGAGATATAATAAAGAAATGCACAGAGATATCGCATATATTCAATAATATAAGAAAAATGTATCAGAGATGCAACCATAAACACAGATATACAGTAATACACGATTTCTATTAATGAAATAAATGTACAGAGACTGTAAAATACAGAGTGAAAGACTCGATAGAATGGTGGTAGCATATCTCTGAGAAGAGATGTGACAGCTACTCGCATTTGCAAGAAGATGATTACAATGAGGCTTTGAATGCCTTTTTGAAATAAAAAGGAATGCCAAAAACCCTAGACATCCAAAAACCTAACCCTAGGAGCTGAAGCGCCAAAATTCATGTGGGCCCCGTTTGGGTAAGTTAGTACATCAACTTCTCGGGGTTGTAACTTTTGCATACGATCTTCGTTTTAGGCGTATGATAGCTAATTGGAAAGGTATCATCGAGGAGATTCATTTTGGGGGACCAATCATGCCTTTGGATATCATTGAGAACCTCAATATAAAAAAACCTTCATTTAGGCCCTCAAAATGGCCCCGGAAGTTAAAACCTGCTAAAAATAGTAAATTGTCAAAATTGCCAGAAAACTCTTTTGAGCTAGTCGAAAAAGGTGGATGGCCACCGATATCCACCTGGATCAGGAATAGAGAATAGATCAGCTATGATTGGATACAAGTTGAGGAATGTAATAAATGATCTTACTTGGAATGATGATGCATAGCTTGGAACCTACATTAGAAAAAAAAAATCAATATTTCTCTCTTACAATAAGAGACATGAAGAGAGCTTTCCAAAGGTGAATGAGATGTAAAGAATGAGGGAAATTGTTTCTCGGTGCCTCTATGGGAGAAATTTTAAACACAAAATGGACAAACTAAAGTTACATTTATATATATATATATATATATATATATATATATATATATTAGTTCCAGGAATACAAATACAAATGAAAAAGTAAATAATTGACCTCAAGAAGGTAGATAGTAAATCATTGAGGTTGGATATCAAGAAGCACTCTGAGGTGTGTGATTCACTCAAGGAGGGAAAATAAAATGGATTGAAATGGTCATCCTTATCCCATTTTGTATAAAACTTGGCATCATAAAACAAAACAAATAATATTGTATAAAATCCCTTCAAGGCTAGGGTAAACATGTTGGTTAGTTCGTCGGTCATGTCAGGATGTTAGAGGGTTTATCACAACTTGTATTATTATTTTCTTAGTATGTTGGTTGTATTGGGGATGATTATCTCTATTTTTGGAGTATGTAAATTGAGTTATCATGAAATTGCATTGGAAGATTGTAATATCTCTAGGACGATCCCTAGTTGTATTATGAATTGTAAATATGTTTTGTAGGCTGCTGAGCCAGGCAAGTATAAGTTGGTAGGCTTATGTGTTAGTATGTCGGAGAGCCTAGGTGTTAAAGGCCAGGAGCCTGTTTTGTACATGTAAATATTCATATTATTAATATAAAAGCATCATTGCATGTAGAACGACCATGATAAAAGAGAATAGGGGACTATACTCAACTAGGCTAGGTAAGGGAGAGGGGGATGAGAGGATGGAAAGAGCGGCTAAGTCTATGGGCTTAAGTCCAAGAGAATAATAATTTATTATTATTCCAAAATTTGTTTAAAAGAATATGTTTTTATTATAAGTTCTTGGGGAAGGACAGGGACTTCCAAAGGAAATGGAACGTGCTTCATGAGTGACAAGTGTCTTCTCAGGCACATGAAAAAATTAAGGGGGGAGTTCTTGTTGTTGAGGGGGGAGGCAGGCACTTTCACAGACCCTCTCACTCACTGAGGCACTCACACACACAAAGCAGGGGGGGTGGGGGAACTCGCTCACACAGGGAGGTTCACGTAGAGAGTTTCAACTCTCACGCTTTGATCATATTATCTATGCTAGAATAGTGTTCCCATCTCTCCTCATGAGTTCACTTATGCACTGAGAAAGCCACAACCATCCATTTCCACCATTGTTGAACCTGTGAACATTTTGCACCTCTGTAATTTACTGAGCCTTCCCTTGCCTTACCTGAATTAGCTATTGTGGTTTGAAGAAGTGGGTTGTCAAGGCTGCAGTTGAAGAGGCAGGTTGTCAAGACTATGAGAAACGCTCTCTCTAGGTGAGAGAGGTCTTTTTGGATCGAGGAAGAAGGTTTTCGGGCATGTGAGAAACTCTCTCTAGGTGAGAGAGTGTGCTGAGGAAGTGATTTCTCCTGGAAGGAGTCCCATAGCTACTACAGAGCTCTGAGAATTCCAGTTTGTCCTGTTGTTGAAGCCCAAGGTAAGGGAGGTGGAGAAGTCGATGGATTGTGTGACAGTTGAGGTGTATACTCTTGGGGTGGGACAGGCATGTGGGGAATGTGATTCTATGAGCATTGGGCATAAGTGACTCCTGGGAGAGAATCCTTCCTCTTGAACTGTGTGACTTTCCTATTGACCTTGCCTAGCCTAGGAATCCCTTGCCCAGTGGAGTTTAGTCCCATCTCGGGGGTGACCCATTGCTGAGAGTGATGAGCAGTGTGGTCTAAGGTTGGTAGGTTCGTGGAAGGTCTGCACACAGTTGGTGGTTTTACTCTAGCTAAAAGATAAGTATCATTTTCGTGCTTAATTATATATGTTAGGCATGTCTATGATTCTTGAAATGTTATCATGTGTTCTGTTGCATGTAGGAATTACTGTCAATTCCATTTAAGTCTGTATGGTAGCAATAAATTTGTGTTTATTGTTTTAAATTCATCAGAAATGCATGTTATATATATATATATATATATATATGTTCCTCTGTGGTGTTTCCTAGCCTGTTGGTGGTTGGGGACATTACAAATTGGTATCAAAGCTAGTTTGTTGAAAGACAAGGTATTTGGGTAGCATTGCCCAGCAGTGGTGTTGATGCCCAGGGACGTTACAAATTGGTATCAGAGCCATGGTTTCGACACTGAGCCTAGATGGGCCATGTTAGTGGTTAACGAGACAAATATTTCAGAGAGAATTGTTTTCGAAAGGGACAAAATTTGAGGTTCAAAGCTTCCCTGGGTTCAAGGAGTGCATAGACAGAGTCTTTGACTCAAAAATCTTGAGAGAAACAGCTTGAGTTTTCTTGTGAAGGGACACAAAGATCTGTTGCAAGGAGTGCATAGACCCAAAAGTCGACTAAGTGTCGAAACAACCCTATAAGGAGAAAGGGGTTCAAGAAACGAAACTCTAAAGTCCCGGAGCTTAGATGCTTGAATTTCCACAGTGGGTGTCAGCCACTGGATGTTGGGTAGCTGTGGACTGTTGATCCACCCTACTTTGTGAGTTCATTAATTCGGAACTTCGAGATGTTTTTTGTGATGTGCTTTGAAAACTTCTAAATCCGGAGGCCCAAATTCCTGAATAAGATCCTATCGATGTATCACTTGGACACAACCCATGTTCACATGGGTTAGGGGCTAAGAAAAAGGGGCTAGTGATGAAAAATCATTGCAGAGCAGAGCTCAAAAAGAAAATGGAATTTGAATTTTTTCTTAAATCAGATTGGTTTATGAGTACTATGTAATTTGTTAAGGACTGATGGCCTGACAAATTTCAATTGACTGTACATTGTGTTTGTAGAGCCAATGATTGTCAGAACCAAACCAAATTGTTGCAGAGTAAAGAGAAATGGAGGAGGCACAAAATGATTCTAGTTCAAGGAATGAATCTAGATGAATGGATATCCATTTGGGAGTTGAAGGGTAGAACTCCAGTGGGCATGGAGAAGAGATAGATAAGGAAGGAAACATGATGAAAATCATTGAAAGATTGCAGAAAGATGTCCAGACTCACCGAGCAGATAAAAAAAAGATCATGAGAGCCAGGGAACAATAGGGAGAATTCAACATAAAGTTGATACAAAGCTTGGAAAGGATAGAAAATAAATTGGATAAGGAGAGTGACTCTAGTAAATCAGGAAGTCATGGGTCTCCTGATGAAAAGAGGAAATCATGGAGTGTTGGCAGACACCATCACCGCTCCCAAGGGCACTCCAAGAGGAGGGAACACAGTATTTCAATCCCATCTCCTACCAGAAATCACAATAGATCTGGAGTGGATGAACTAAAGGATGAAATGAAAAAGTTTAAACCTCCTACGTTTGATGGAGAGCACAAGAAGGAGGAATATGTTGAGACATGGATGCTTGGCATGAGGAAATATTTCCAATTGCAGAATTATTCCTCTCATGTAGAAGGAAGAATTGCAATGTATCAACTGAAAGGAAAGGAATCCATGTGGTGGGATCAAATTGTGCAGGTGCAACACATTAAAGAGAAAAATTTTACTTGGAAGGAATTCAAGAAGTATTTTGAAAAGAAATACTTGAATAAGAGACTAATGACAAAAAGATGAAAGAGTTATTTGAACTCAAGCTGGGTAGCATGACCATTGATGAATATGAATGAACATTTTTGGAATTATTGAAGTATGTCCCTTTCATCAAGGATGAGAATGTCAAAATTCAAAGGTATCTGAGTGGACTACCATCTTCCATTGATGACAAGATCCATTATGATGATCCTAAAACTATGGAAGAAACTATAAGGAGACAAAAATGCTTATATGAGAAGCAAAGAGAAAATCCCACTTTCCGGAAGGCTTGGGAAGACAAGAAGAAATTCAATATGGATAAGAGGAAGAAGGGAACTAAGCCATCTTTTTTTTTTAGAAATAGCCCTCAAAGACAACCAGGTCTTAGAGAGCCCAGGAAGCCTGAAATAGGTGGAAAAATGCCAAGACAACCACCTATGGAATGTTGGGATTGTAAAGGGAATCATAGGTATAGAGATTTCCCCCACATAAATGACAATGTGAGAGATGTCCACAATGTTCAATAGGAAGGAACAATGGAGGACATGGTAAAAAGTGTATTAAGGATCTATGCAACCCTGGACAATAGGCAAGCAAAATATCAATCACATATGATTGAAGTGGAAGGTATGATCAACAATCAAACCATTACTATTTTAATTGATTCAGGATCTAGTCATACTTATATAGATCCTAGAATGGTGGAAAGTTTTCATTTTCCAAGAGGCAAGCATGGAAAATCATGGTTAGTGCAAATGGCTACAGGAGCCAAGAGAAAGTTCATGTCCAGTGGACATGAATGGATTGAGCACAAGGGTTGAATTGAACATATTACCTTTAGGTTCCTATGACAATATAATTGGGATGGATTGGTTGGACTAGCACCATGCCATATTAGACTGTCGTAACAAGGAATTCACTTGCATGGATGAGGAAGGAAACCCAAGGAAAGTGCAGGGAATCCCAAGGGCAGTTATTGTTAGAGAAATCTCAGCAACGCAACTGAAGAAGTGTTACAGGAAGGGATGCCAAATATTTGCATCCCATATGAATGAAGAACCCAAGGATAAGGTATCAAATATTGAATACCATGTAGTATTAAAGGATTTTGAATATGTATTCCAGGAGGTACCCAAACTACCCCCGAAAAGATATATTGATTTATGTATAAACTTGATGCCTGGAGCAGCTCCAGTGTCAAGATATCCTTACATAATGAGTACACCAGAGCTGAAAGAATTTCAATTGCAACTTGAAGAACTTCTGAAGAAGAGGTATATACACCCAAGTGTGTCACCTTGGGGTGCCCCAGTCTTGTTCATGAAAAAGAAATATGGGACATTGAAATTGTGCATCGATTTCATGCAGTTGAACAAAGTGACTATTAAAAACAAGTACCCTTAGCCAAGGATCGATGATCTCTTTGATCAGTTGAAGGATGTCAAGATATTTTCAAAAATACAAAGGATGAACATAAAGGATGAACATATCAACAAGACCGCCTTCAAAACAAGGTATGGTCATTATGAATTCACAGTGGTGTTATTTGGGTTATCAAATGCACCTGTTGTTTTCATGTGCCTAATGAATGGTGTATTCAGAGAATATCTAGACAAGTTTGTCATAGTATTTTTGGATGACATCCTGGTGTATTCCAAGTCAGAGGAAGAGCATGAAAATCATCTTAGGATGGTATTGTAAGTTCTAAGAGAACACCAATTGTATGCCAAATTGAGCAAATTCTCATTCTATCAAAATCAGATCCATTATTTGGGACATATCATTTCAAAAGATGGGATATTTGTGGATCTTGAGAAGAAAGAAGCCATAAGAGAATGGCCAGTGTCAAAGAATGTGACAGAAGTCATATCCTTTACGGGTCTAGCTAGTTATTACAGAAGGTTCATCGGAGGCTTCTCAAGGATAGCTCACCCCATCACTTCCTTGCAAAGGAAGGAGAAGAAATTTCGATGGACAAAAGAATGTGAGAAAATCTTCCAACAATTGAAGCAGCTGTTAACTAGTGCTCCAATCCTGAGGATTGAAGATCTGAATGAGGATTTCATGGTTTTCACAGATGCATTCACAGAAGGAATGGGAGGAGTCCTCAGCCAGAATGGGTTTGTAATATGTTATGAATCCAGAAAATTTAAAGAGTAAGAAAAGAACTATGAAACTCATGATTTGGAGTTGGCAGTCATAGTGAACGATCCAAAGAAATGGAGACATTACCTCATGGGAAAGAGATTTGAACTAAGGATAGACCATAACGATCTAAATTATTTGTTTGATCAACGAACATTGAATGCTAGGAAGAGTAAACAGTTGGAATTCCTTTGTGAGTATGACTTTGATATCAATCAAATCAAAGGAAAGGAGAATAAAGTGGTTGATTCACTCAGCAAGAGAGTGCATGAGTTACACGTTATGTCCATTAGCATGTATCAAACTGATATTAACAACAGAATTTAGGAAGACGCAAATGAATATTTGCAGTACATGGAATTGGTAGAAAAGATACAACAAGGTAAGATGCTACATAAAATGGAAGATTATAAATTGGAAGCTGATGGGACACTCCTATACAAAAATAGAATTTATGTACCTAATTCCTAGGAATTGAGAATTATGATCTTGAAGGAAATGCATAATGTGCCTTATGTTGAGCACTCTGGATATCAGAAAATAGTGGCAGCATTCAAGAGCCATGAATTTTGGCCAGGTATGAAGAAGGAAATTGTAGAATTAATCGCCATATGTATGGAGTGCCAGAAGGTCAAAGATAAACATAGGAACCCAGTATGGTTTCTACATTCATTACCCATTCCTGAGTGGAAGTGGCAAGTGGTGACAATGGATTTCATCACAAGATTACCCAGAAAAAATAAGCAACATGATTCCATCATGGTGGTGGTGGATAAGCTTATGAAATCTACCCATTTTATTCCATTGAAGACCACTCACAAAAAAACTAATGTTGTTGATATCTATATGAGATAAGTAGCACGATTGTAAGGTATTCCCAAGACAATTGTGTCTGACAGAGACTCGAAATTTAACTCAAGGTTCTGGAAGGGGTTATTCAAAGGGTTCAGAATGAATTTGAACTTCAACATTGCTTATCATCCTGAGTCTGATGGGTAGATAGAGAGGGTGAACCAAGTGATAGAAGATATGCTATGGATGTATGTGATGGAAAAACCATCTAAATGGGAAGACTACCTACACTTGGTATAATTTGCCTACAACAATGGGTATCAAGAATCACTGAAGACGAGCCCATTTGAAGAACTTTATAGAAGAAAGTGCAACACACCAATAAGCTGGGCCAACCCAGATGATAGGGCAATGGTTGGGCCAAAGTTTCTCAAGGAAATGGAAGAGAAAATGTTGAAGATTAAGCAGAATTCGAAGGCTACCCAAGATAGGCAGAAAAGTTATGTTGAAAAGAACATAACCCACAAGGATTTTAAAGTGGGTGATCATGTTTTCTTGAAAGTGAAAGCCAACAAAAGTTCCCTAAATCTGGGAAACTATTCCAAGTTGGTTGCTAGATATTGTGGGCCATTTGAAATCCTAGAAAGATTGGACCAATTGCATAGATGCTTGCATTCCCTGCATCCATGACTATACATAATGTGTTTCATGTTTCATTGCCTAATAAATATATACCTGATGCTAATCATGTTATTGATTGGAATGTGATTCAGGTGGAGCAAGAAGGTGCCTTACAAGTGCATCCAGTGCGCATATTGGACCGAAAGAGAAAATAGATCTGGAATCGAGCCATAGGGCTTGTAAAGGTCTAGTGGACCTAGCACAGTCCTAAGGACATGACATGGGAGCATGAGGATGTTATGCAAGCGGGATACCCACATATTTTTGAAGATTTTGAAAATCTTGTTGAAGCTGTGTAAATAAGTTGCACTGAGGACAGTGCAAAAACAAGGGGAGGGGATTGTAATATCTCTAGGATGAGCCCCAGTTGTATTATGAATTCTAAACATGTTTTGTAGACTGGTGAGACAAGAAATTATAAGTTGGTAGGATTATGTGTTAGTAGGTCAGAGATCCTAGGTGTTAAAGGTGAGGAGCATGTTTTGTACATGTAAATATTCATATTATTAATGTAAAAATATCACTACGTGTAGACTGACCACGATAACAGAAATTGGAGGACTATACTCCACTAGGCTAGGTAAGGGAGAGGGGGCTGAGAGGTTGGAAAGAGGGTCTATTTCTAGGGGCTTAAGTCCAAGAGAATAATAATTTATTATTATTCCAAAAGTTGTTTAAAAGGATATGTTTTTATCCTAAGTTCCTAGGGAAGGAAAGGGACTTCCAAAGGAAAAGGAATGTGCTTCATGAGTGACAGGTGTAATCTCAAGCACATGCAAAACTTAAGGGGGGAGATCTT
>JZKD02S0050065.1:651272-674526 GCA_000966675.3 Picea glauca
GTGTTAATTGTTTTAAATTCATTATAAATGCATGTGTGTGTGTGTGTGTGTGTGTGTGTGTGTGTGTGTGTGTGTGTATACGTATGTTCCTCTGTTGCGTTGCCCGACCTATTGGTGGTTAGAGATGTTACAATTGGTATCAGAGCTAGTTTGTTGAAAGACAAGGTATTTGGGTAGCGTTGCCCGACAATGGTGTTGATGCCTGGGGACGTTACAAAGATGATGAATATATGAATAAAGCAATGTTTTGGGCCCCTTTAAAAATCCAAGTATTCTTTCCCATTATGCATGTCTAATGCAATTGCATTACATTTATGTTTTCTTATACAATCTAGTTATTATATGTTTAGTTTATGATACTCATCTAGTTCTTTAGTTCTTCCTCTTACTAATGCATTCCAAAAGGGTATAATGAAGGTATGTTATGATAATGGTATCTATAATGTTGTAAACCCCTATTGTGTATCCCTATGTCTCTAAAGTCTCGACCATTCCTTGTGTGAGAATTTTTTTCCTTTGAGCATATTGAAAATGCCAATGCATCTAGACTATAATGGAGATTTTATTGACTTTGATGAGAACCACAATCTTTATTTATCACCAACATTTGTTAAGAATTTCTATTTTTTAAAATTTTATTCAAAAATTATTGCTTAGTAATTATACTATTCTCAAAATCATCTAAAATAAAAATTCAATATTATTAAAATCATAATGCACTTCCTCATACTATCCTCTTCAAAAGGTCTCTTGGTAACTATCATTTAAAAAAAAATTGATGTTACATAATATTTTGATATGACATTGTTTATTTATTTTACTCTATTTTAATAAATAATAAAAAAATACTACTTAAATATAAAAATTTAAAAAACATAGTTCAAGTATGTATGGATGAAATATGTGTAAACTATGAACACATACATTTTTCCCCTAATATTTTATATCCATTTCTTAAAAAAAATAATCATGGAAATTACTCATTATCCTTACATAAAATTTTAAGTATATGTAGTTAATAAACATTAGATTTATCCCACATATATGTTCATTAATGGTTTCTAAAAATAATATCAATGTATAAAGGTAAGAAAATTCTTTATAAATTTGTTTTTATGTTAGAGTGGATTTTAAAACAAAGTATAAATTTAAAAAGATTAAATATATAGAAACATTTATTTTTTAAGTTTTTTTTATAAAAAACAAATAAAAATGTTATACATTTTTCATATTTTTACAATAACTTCAATGTGACCTATCAAATATGTAAAAAAGGTAAATGTCAACAAAAGAATATCAATTTTCTCACAAGAAACTCAATAGAAAGTAAAACACTAATTTATGAACTAACTCACATGAAAAATCCCAAACAAGCACCGAGTGCCAATTTTCTCACAAGGGACTCAATAGAAAGTAAAACACTAATTTATGAACTAACCAACATGGAAAATCCCAAACAAGCACCAAGGATATTGTTAGTTTCCGAGAGATTAAGAAACATTTACAGATTTCTTAAATCATAAATGTTATTAACTTCTCTTATGACTTTATCACTTTTCAATTAGCTTACAATGACGTAAAGAAATATGAGAATTTGAAAATATGCTAATGGTAATTTTCAAATTTTTATTTTAGATTATATATTTTTAAAACAATTTAACAATTTTCATTTTGAACATTGTTTTTATTATTTTTATAAGTAGCTTTAGGGTGATCTTTGCACTAGGTAATATGGATCAATTTCCAAAGAAAAACTTTCAACATTTCATCACTAAAGTTTCCCTAAGAAAGAAAATGGTCATTTAGGAACCACCCAACATCGATAAGCACCAAGAATGTCACTCGTTGTCACATGGGTCAAGTAACATTCATAGGTTGTTTAAAATTTGTTATTTTTTCTTATGATTATAATCATTTTTGGTTCGGTTATAATGACTTAAATAAGTATGACTCAATTGTTTATTTCTTATTATTTCTTATAATGAGTCATTATAATTGGTTATAATGACTTAAATAAGTATGACTCAATTGTTTATTTCATGGAATAAGTTTACATGAAATGATCCATGTGAATTGGTGTTATTTCAAAGTAATTATCGCCATCGAAAAAATAAATATTTAACTTATTTTGATGTACAAATATACATCGGGCATACAATTTGGCCAATTCTAGGTCCTCATTAAATGTTCTTATGTTGCTAGTAGATAACTTATCATGTTTTTCCCAATTATAGAGAATCAATATACTATAGATATACACATTTTTTATAAAAGCAAAAAACGAAAATTTATCGTTCTTAAATGGTGTTCCATATTTGGTCTTAAACATGTGATATGATCACTCTTGTATGATTGCTTGATTTTCTTATTCATCTACCATTTTTCCTAAGACATAATGATATCATGTAACTCCTTTCCCTTACCATAAAATCAAAAGAATTCAACATGGTACATTTGGAAATAGTAGTTGCTCCTCATTTCGTTCTAAGGAAAGCATTATAAACAATATCTTTAAAAGCTTTGAATATCACTATTCTCAAATGGAAATCATTGCCATGAGTATTGGTAGATGCAACATGTTGCTTCTAATGCCTCTAAATGGTTTTACTTCACATTATTAAGTAGGTTGAACTCCCTTATGGTATATAATATATATATGTTTTAGAAACCATTGTAACTAATGAGTAGGAATATGTTTAGTCTTCTCTCCAAAAATGATGAATAACATATTCTTGCTTCCCACTTGTAGTAGTATTCCATTGAATAGATTAAGAATAATGCCTCTAAATGGTTTTACTTCACATTATTAAGTAGGTTGAACTCCCTTATGGTATATAATATATATATGTTTTAGAAACCATTGTAACTAATGAGTAGGAATATGTTTAGTCTTCTCTCCAAAAATGATGAATAACATATTCTTGCTTCCCACTTGTAGTAGTATTCCATTGAATAGATTAAGAATATATATGGTTGTGCAATTTTATGGCATAAAACCCAAATCTTGTATCATTTTTAATGTTCTACTTATTCATATTGATTTATTGGCTCTATAATAAGGTAAGTTGATGGCAGGATTTTTGCTAGGGGTGTAATGTGAGGTCAAAGGGTTCATTAGAGTAATAAAAGTATACATATGATGGTCATTCAAAGTAAGGCAGGTTGGGTCCACATGTTTGTTATTATTGAATAAGGTTTACTAGGCAGTTGTCATTCAATAAATATAATGTGACCTTATTAAAAGAAGCCCAAGTTGAAATATGGTTATGATTAGAGTTTTCTTGGTAGCAATAAATAAGGATGGAGTCCTCATTACGGATCATGTATTCAAGTATATTATATTAGATATTAGCTCATTAAGAGGTTTCCCCATATAAGATGAAAGTGGATCAGAGTTGATTATTCCATATAAAGATCTTTGTATGATTTTGTTCAACCATAAGGGGATTGGATTTAATAAATTGATCAACATATATGATATCTTGTTCTGAATCAATTACAAGGGTTAAAGATCAATGCAAGTGGTATCAAAGCTCTTTCTTTAGATGAAGTGGAATATTGTTTTTTCATTATGTAGATTTTAAAGAGGAAGACTGGTGTTAAAATTTATCATAGGGAATCCCTTGTGTTGTAGACTACATATATTTTTAACCAAAGAAATAGATACCATTGTAGCCAATGTGCACGAATCTATTTGGTCTTCTCTCCAAAAAATGATGAATAAGAGATATTCTTAATTCCCACTTGTAGGAGTATGTCATTAAATAGAGTAAGCATATCCATGGTTATGCAAGTCTAAGGCATAAAACCCAACTCTTCTTGGCATGTTTAACGTTCTACTTATTCATATTAATTTATTGACTCTATAATAAGGTAAATTGATGGCAAGATTTTCCTTAGGGGTGTATTGTAGGTTTGAAGGGTCCATTAGAATAATATTATTATATATATGATTGCCATTAAATAAAAGGTAGATTGGCTCCACTATGTTTTGTTATTACTAAACAAGGTCCGTTGGATAGTTATCAATGGAAAAATATAATGTGGACTCATTAATCGAAGCTCAACTAGGTATTTGATATATGATTATGATTAGGGTTTTCTAACTAGAAATAAATAAGGATGGATTCCTCCATATGAATCATGTATTCACATATATCATATTAGATCTTAGCTCATTAAGAGGTTTCCCCATAGTAAATGCAAGTGAATAATAGTTGATTTTTACATATAGTGATCGTTTTATGATTCTCTCCTACCTTAAGATTATTCGATTGTATAAAGAACTAAGAATATATGGTATGTTGTCTATGAATCAATTATAAGGGTCAAGGATCAATACAAGTGGTATGAAATCTCTTTCTTGGGCTAAAGTGGAACATTTTTTTTTCTTTATGTATATTTTGAAGGGGAAGAATACAGTCATGAAATCTAGATCCATTTAGGAATATTTTTTATACAATCTAAAGTAAAAGATATTAGATCTAAATTCCTCTCACAAAAATATGTGATTTAAAACAAAATCTCTCAAATTGGAGTCCAGGTGATGAGGGTATTATTGATCCAAAACAAGTTAGTGGGCTAGATATATTTTGATAGAGCCCCCAAATTGAATTTTCCCTAGTGCTAATAATGGTTGTGGAATTTCAAAATTGCAATCCTAATAAATATTCTAATAGGTATTGTGAAATTTACACTTGCTTCAAGTTTAAATTCTTGCAACATGATTATCTCTCTTCTTATGAATGTAGTTGCAACAAAATCAATGTTAATAGAAGTAAGATGGATTTCGAATTTCAGAATAGGAGTCATAATAGAGAATCGTAGAAGCAATGTATAAGATACACCCATTTCAAGTTGAAAATCTTACAACATAATTATGTTCTTGTTTATGTACTCAATTGAATAAAGACCAATGCATTTAGACATAAAATGGAAATTTCAAATAATTATTAACAAAAATTTCGAACATTATTAAAGAAGTTATGGAAATTTCAAATTCATTGCCTCAACACCCTAGTGTAACCCACGAATTAAAGGGTTAAGTAGGGAGGAAATTGTCACAAACTTATAGGACATGATCTAAAAGTGGAAATATTTTTATGAAGGTTTCAAGAATTTAAGGAGCTCAGTATTATTGGTGATACATATACTTTCATTATAGGAGTATACCAAATGCATATGTGGCTTCAAATGTTTAGAGAATGCCTGTAATGATTAGAATATGGAGAGTTGTCATTTTTGTGGACATAGTTACTTCTAGCATCTCTTGGATGACTCTACTCCACTATATGAGGAGAACATTATTGAGAGAATCTTGGAGTAGGTTATGTTTACTAATTGTTTAGATGGCATATTCTCTAGAGGTAGTGTTCCTTTTAGATCCACAATTGATGTTTTGCAACTATGTAGATGATATTTTGGATATGGATGGTTCTATTTGTTTCAATCCACATGACCATTGTGGGCATTTGGAGAACCATACTTAGTGATTTGGTGGAATCATATTTATGGATGAGAATCTTGGACTACTTGAATGTTGAGGCGAACACTTGCACATGGGACCCTGGTTTCCTACACTACTTTAGCATTGTGGTGAACACAAGTACATGGGTTCCTAGTTTAAAGTTGTAGATCATTATTGCAAACATCAAGGAAATTTTTTTTGAAGGGGTTTGGAATGGTCGGATCCTCCCTATAGGTGTAATGGAGAGAAAAAGGGCCCATTAGAGTAAAATAGTTTAGGTATGGTGGCAATTCAATTAAAGGTGGTATAGTTCCACTATGTTTTCTATGACTAAATAAGACTCACTAAGTAGTTTGCATGTTGTTATGATTAGGGTTTTATAGATAGCTATAAATAAGGATGAAATCCTCCTTATGAATAATGTATTGGAGCATACTCTATTAGATCTTAACGCATTGGGAACAAGCTAATCGTATCTATGGTTATGCAAGTCCAAGAAATATAACCTAACTCAATCACCATATTTAGTGATTTGGTTGTGTGTGCTAATTTATTGGCTTTAGAAGATGAGACAATCCATTATTATCCAAGTCCACATCATAAAACTAAACTCAATCACCATATTTTGTATTTTGCATATGTTTTCTTTTTTGAAAAACAATATTTTAAAAAATATTTTCTTTTATTAATATTTTTGTTTTAATAATAATAATAATAAATAATGTTATAGGAATGGTTTATATCTTCCATTGTTAAATTATTCTTGATCTTAATCATTGTATTTTCTATTTGATAAGATAATTATAGAAATATTCAAATTCATTAATTACCAACATAAGTTTATGTTAAACACGAATCTATCAAGTATCGAAAGAGATCCAATTTCTTAACATGTAATTTTTATTAATATTTTATTTTTTTTATTATCATTTTTTTAATTAAGCAAACTTTATTTTTAATAAGCAAGAAAACATTATTTTCTTTATTAATTAAGTGGATCATCTAATGCCTCATCATACTAATGCCTCCACATCTCCCCATACTAAACTATAAAATAAACTACTCTTAGTAGAATTAAATATAATGTACAACTTTTTCTCTACTTCACAATATTAAATATTTACTCTAAATATAAAATTTATTTCAAAAGACTTGGCATGTGTTTGGATTCATTTCAATGCATATATACTCTTGTTTAGAACATTGTCTTCTTAAAATTCTCTACATGGATTTTGTACTCTTGTTTAGAACATTTTCTTCCTAAATTTCTCTACATGGATTTTGTTCCTTATATTAAAATCCAAACATAGGCCCATACATTTCAATTAACCAAAATGGTGCATTCCACTCGCCACAAGGACCGCCAACTCTTTCTCTTCCTTCGAATTCCCTTTAATTGACTATATTAATGTATTATGGAATTGAATCGCTTCTAAAGGAGAAAGGGAGGTATTTCCCTTATGAAGCAAGGGATATTTAGTGTAACATTAATCTTGAAATAGTGATTTTACAATCCTTTTACCATGTTAGCAACTCAAAGTTAAGAATAATACATTAAAATATTATTTGTAAATGTAAATGGTAAACTTAAACTGTGTTAAAGAAACTTTTTGATATTCACATATATATAAATAATATTATCTCATATAAATATTTTAATATCAATTTTATACAAAGTATAAATGTAATAATAAGGATTTGGTATATTAATTTCAACTATATATTGAAAATAATTTGATTCGTTAATTTTTATTTGTATAATGCAAAATAATTTTGTGCATTAATTTATGTGATTTTTTTTTCCAAATGAAAATTTCTCATTTATATTAAACATGATATAAATTGTATACATATTCTTTTCTTTATTGTCCTCATATAAACTAAGTCTAATGCATAGTAACAATCAATCTAAATGACTGTTCCTACTTACACCGAAAAAAAAAAAAAAAACAAACAAACAATTTTTAAAAAAGTCAATATTGCCAGGCCACTAAAACAGTCTTATAGTCTATCTAATAAGCCTAAGATAAGAAATGCTCATAAATATCTCCAAAAATGAAAAACACTACAAGGGTTAGTTAAAGAGATAGATACAATGTAGGGCCCTTGTGACCTTCCACCCAAATATTATAAGTAATTTTCCCTCGGACGCTGAGAAAAGCATGTTTGGAAAGATAGTCAGCTTCTTGGCTCATCTCCTTGTAAATGTGTTCGAAAGAGATGGATCTGAAATGAGAGCATAAATCGGTGATTCTTTCTTTCCACGCTTCTAGGCTTGCCACTCTAAGATCACCTTTTTTCTTTAGCCAATTAATGACTATCTTTGAGTCTCCCAAGATGTGTATTTCATAAATTGCTAATCTTTTAGCAAGTGCTAAGGTAGACCATGCACCCAAGAGCTATGCTCTCATGTTGGACCCACCTCCACAATTTAATGTCCACCTCCATTCATTTGTCTAATTTAACTTAATTATACCCTCGACCCCACACTGGTTTTCATTTGATTGTGCAACCTCGTCAAACCATGCATAGATTCTATCCCCTAGAAGAGAAGGGCCCGAAAGACAAGAGTCTTTTTCCTTATGTGCTTTCCAGCATTGGTCCAATGCACAACATGAAAGATAGACAACATGGTGAATAGAGGGGCTCGTTTCATCAAAAATGGCTTTGTTTTTGTCAGACCATATGAACCAGCAAGCAAAAGCAGACAGAGTTGGCAAACAACGATTTTGCATAGCCCATAATTTTAAGGACTTGGCTACAGAAACACCATTCCAACCGCATTCCAAAGCCAACGCTTTTTTTAGATCCACCCATACTGACCTGGAAAAAGGACAAGCTAGAAAAATATGTTTTGTAGACTCACCATGATTTTTACACAGAATGCAAATGCCTGGGCCTTGCCATCCCCGTTTTTTGAGATTTTTCCATGACAAAACTTTATCAGCTTCTAATAACCAGATGAATAATTTTATTTTCAGGGGAAAATCCCACTTCCAAAGCTTCTTTCGCCAGCCTTCTTGAATTTTTATCCATAGTTAGTTCGACATGGCTTCATATATATTCTTCACCGAGATTACACCCGAACTGTCTCCACTAGTCCAGATCAATTTGTCTGGCTTGTTGACTAGAGAGATACCCGATTCTGCCAACAAAGATTTGTAGATATTCCATTCCTCTCCAAGATTAAGAGTTAAATCTAGATCTTCGTTGCTAAGCCATCTCTTTCCTATTCCTTCTCTGGATGCCTGAGTCATTGCTTGGTAAAGGAAATATATGCTTTTTTTATTTAACCTTTGCACTAGCTCATCGGATAATATGGATCCCTGTCCAAGGCCCAAGATCACATATTTTCCCAATATGATTGAATGGCCACTTCCTAGTTTCCATGTCATCCAGTGCAAAATAATAGGTAAAGTATTGCAAAAAAATTTCCATGTTTGAGAGCCTTTTTGGTGAAGTGGTTCCACTGAACGAGGCCACATCCAAACTGGGAAGTGTGGATAATACTTGTCTTATAGAACATTTTTCCAAATCCTTGTCTTCATTATAGCTCGCCACATCATATTTGTTGCCAACAATCTGCTAAACAACATCATATTGCGTAGACCCCAACCGCCATAAGACTTTGTCTTAGCGATCGACATCGAGTTACAAAGATGGAACTTTTTCTTCTTTTTAAAACCTATCCACGGGAAAGCAAAACATAACTTACGAAAAGTGTTTAGAACATAAATCAGAACGTGCGCCAAAGCTAACCAGTACAACGATTGTGTTTCTAGAACTTCCTTTAGAAGCACAAGACAACCTCCCAATGATAACAACTTGTTCCCCCAATGATTTATCCACGCCTCAAATTTTTCTATTAACCAATTACATTCCACTACTTTATAGTTATCAAGTTTTAGATAATATCCCAGATAATGAAAACCAAGTTCCAGATCTTTTCTCGGATAAGAAAAAACATCTGTTATGGCTTTTAGAGAATCAATATTGACATTTGTATGGAAAATAATTGATTTTTGTGCATTAATGATCATCCCTAATGCCTTGCAGAAATCCTAAAGAATGCCTTGTATTACCTTCCATTCAGAAAGAGAAGCTTTTGATAAAATCAGAATGTCGTCTACAAAGAGGAGCAGTAGAATATTTATATTCCTGAACACTTTTATACCTGTAAGAGAACCTTCATCTTTTTATTTGTTGAGTGCAATACTGAGGCCTACCATCATCAAGATGAAAAGGAGAGGTGACATCGGACAACCCTGACATAATCCTTTTTTGCAATTAAAAAAACTTGTGGGTTCACCATTTATCAGAACTGCGTAAATTGTGGATGAACCACACGCCATTATCCAATTTGTGGTTGGTAGACCAAAACCACATTTTAACAATAATAATCTCAAATAGTCTTAGTCTGTACAGTCATATGATTTTTTCAAGTCTAGTTTCAGAATAATTGATTGCAACTTCTTACTTTTGATGCTATGTAAACATTCTAGAGTCGTCCCGATGGCATCTAGAATTTGTCTTCCTTTGAGGAAGCTCTAGACAAAATCGGTCTTAGTCTATTTGCAATCACCTTGGCAATGAGCTTGTAGCACAAGTTGCAAAGAGCTATCGACTGATAATCTATAAAGCCAGTTGGATTATTGCCTTTTGGAATTAGAGCGATGAAAGTAGAGTTTATCAAATTTATCAGCTTCCCCTTTACCTTGGAATCCTCCACATAGTCTAACAAATCTTGGAGAACCAAATCAAAGAAAGAAAGGAATAATTATGATGTCCAGCCATCAGGACTAGGGTTTTTTTCCTTAGCACATTCTTTCAAAATGCCAAGAAGTTCCTCCTTTGTAGCAGATTGTTCCATGTTTTTCTTATCCTCCTCACTAACAAAGGCTGAGAAGAGTTTGACTGAGCTTAATTATTTTATTATTGATGTATGTCCAGCGTCATGGTAGAAATATTTTAAAAACTTAGTTTCTTCTACCTTAATTTCTTTCTGACCAGAGTGGACTGCTCCAGAATCATCCTGCACCTCCCAAATGAATTTTTTATTCTGTCTGTGGCTTGCGAAATTGTGGAAGAATTTTATATTCTTGTCACCACTCTTTATCCATATTGCTCGGATTTTCTGTCACCATTGTTCCTTGTCTACCAGCAGAAGTCTCTTTCTTTCTTTTTCCAGATTTAACAATGATTGTTCACATTAACCATCCAAATTTTCTCTAAACATCTGTTCATATTTAACTGCCAAAGTCTCTTCTATCTCTTGGAGGTCACTTGTGTCTCTTAAAAGTTTGTTCTTAGCCTAGATTTTTACACAACTCTTTATCTTTGTGAGCTTTTCCACAAGTTTCATTTGAGCATCTGGAATGCTCAACAAAACAACATCCTGCCAAATTTCCTCTACCATAGAGGTGAAATATTCCTCTCCTATCCATCCTAGATTGAATTTAAAGGGATATGAGACTTTTGGAAACCATGTCCAAGTTCCAAATAGATCAGGGCATGATTCGAAAGATAGGGGAGTTGTACCCATGACCTATACTTTTGAGAAGAATCTAAGAGCTCCTCAACAATATAGAACCTATCCATCCTCTTTGAGATACTTGCAGCACCCTCTTGGCCATTTTTCCAAGTTGGCAAGGGGTTGGTCAAAATCACATCAATGAGAGAATTCTTTTGAAAAAGAGACTTAAAGAAACCTGATAAAGGATCACCTGTTGCTTTCTGCCCCCAGATCTTTGAAGGTGAAGTTGTGAGATTTAAATCTCCTGCCAATATTAAATTTTTTTTCCCTAACAACCCCATTGCCTCCACCAAAGCCCAAAACTCCTTTCTATTATGGCATGGTCCATAGACATTCAGAATCGAGAGCTCTTTTTTGTCCTCATTTGAGTGCCCTGTCAAAAGTATACCACCCTTGCTTAGAAAAGGGTCAAAAGTGAAACAATTTGGATCCCAAGAGGCTAGCAAACCTCCAAATGTCCCCACTGCACTCACAACGCAAGACAACCATTCGGGCCTTAAATTTTGGATGAAGGACCTTGCCTTTTCCACCGAAACCATAGTATCCTGTAATAAAATAACACTAGGGGGAATTGAACTTATCAATCTTCTCAGGTAATTTTGTTTCAAGGGTCCTCCCACCCCTCTGATATTGAGGGAAACAAAAATCATATCTTATCCCTTGCAAGGGATTTTAAACCTCTAAGCACCCCTATACCAGAAGTAGTGGAAGGTGTTGACTATGGTTTTGTAGTAGCTCCCGCCTTCCTATGAGCACTATGAGTTTTTAAGGGAGAGACCTCAAACCCAAAACCTATGGACCAAGCAGGATCAGCATTAGACGATCTTGGTAACCCTTGACTAGCAGAGGTGGTAACCTTGTTTTCCTTTCTTGTCATCGGAGAAGATCCAGAAAAAACAAGTAGCGATAAAGGTTTTTTAAGTCGATGACCAGAGGGGTAACATATCAGCTAAAATATCATCTAAGGCACTGTCACTTAGATCTGATTCAGTGTATCCTGGAATAGTTGGAGTAGCCAAAGAAAGAGTGTCCATGGGAGGCTTAGTGGACTTTTCAACGCTGGGTCCTTTCACAGAAGGATTAAGGTCTAACACATCTTTTGGTTGGGGTATAGGAGGAGTGACAGTGGAATCTCTAAATAAAGAAGACAAGGGTGACGAAAGTGTGGAATTCAAGTGTTGACGCTCCCATAAAGTCAAAGACGAAAATAACTTTGGACATAAAATTCTTAACTTTCCTGTGAAAGAAGAGTCAACTAAGGGAGAACTATCAGATTCATCTATAGCATGGTAGAAAGTAGGAGTATCAACCTCCTTCAAAGGAGTCACAACATCCCCTGAAGACTCCTCATCTGGTAGGGAACTATAAACTTGAGTGCAGTCCTTCCGAAGGTGCTCAATCTTCCGACAAAGGGTGCCTCGGAACGACAATCCCAAGTAGTCTAGATGTCGGACGAAAAGCAAGCCTCACCATTCTATCTCCAATACATCAATGAGTCCCCCATGGATGTCAATTTCAACAAGTATTTTAGCCATTTTCTTATTCGAAGAAAGGAGGTCACACTCCTCAATATTTAGGAAGCATCCTAAGGAGTTCCCAACAGCTTCCATAGCTTTCTTGTTCCATAGATGGAGGGGTAAACTCCATAGGAGTACCCATATATGTTTGAAGATAAAGTATTCAGATGAGGGATTGAAGATTAAGAACCATCGCTTTAGCATTAAACTTTCTCCGTCAAAACTCCAAAAAGTATTCAGGATTAGCTTCAAGTCTTCTGGGATTTTAAACATAAAGCCTAGCCAACCTTTTGGTATAAAGTAAACCTATGAACAATAACCCAGAAATGGTAACCAAGTAAACTTCATCCAGTCCTCTATAGTATAAGAACACCAAGATCTATAAGTTAATCTGCCTACCAAAGTGTAGAGCGACAGAGTGCACGACTCCTCCAGGCCGACATCCATACCAAGTACTATTTTTTGCTTGGTTTTCTTTGGCTTCCATAATTTTGTGTAATGGGAGGGAGGAAAAATACTTGATAAACTCCTTTTGTTCATTTTATCTTCACTCTCTGAAGCCGCATTCCTATCACAGTCAATATCTAGGTTAAGACCAGAAGGTTCCTAATACTTAAACCTTTGTTGCAGAGACGAAAGACCCTCTAGAGCCAATTATGCACAGTCTAACATTGATCTAGTTTGTAAGTTTGAACTATGCGATAGTCCAGTGGTAATCTAAGAAGTTAAAAGAGGATATCCTACCTTCATATCGTTATTGATACAATCCCTAGGGTGGTTGGTAAGGTTATTAACTAATAAGTGCTCATCCACCGAGGTGAATAAAACCTTCTCCTCCCAATGCACCTTGTCAGCCGCTCTAATGAGTGCATTGACATCATAATCCATTAAGGAAGACACTTGGATGTCCAGAGGCTTCAGAGAGAAAGACAATACAATACCCAATACCCAGCACGTCCCATCAAGAATAAAAAACATGAGGTAAGGTGACAGTAGAAAAGGATGAGGTGACTAAAGGCTTTAACAAAGAGGGTTATCCATAACTATTGGCCCATCCGCAAACACTGACAGCTTTAACTACCTTAAATGTAGGATACCAACCTAGAAACACTAAAAACGACAAGCCTCTTACCAGCATTGTAGTCACTGTGCAGATCTTACCATAGAAACCTCCATGGATGTCGAAGTTCCCCTCAGAAATTTGAATCTTAGAGGTTTTATTCACCTCAGTGGATGAGAACTTATTAGTTAATAACCTTAACAACCACCCTAGGGCTTGTAGAAATAACGATGTGAAGGTGGGAGATCCTATTTTAACTTCTCATATTACCACTCGACTATCGCATAGTTCAAACTTACAAACTAGATTAGTGTTAGATTGTGCAAAACTAGCTCTAGAGGGTCTTTCGGCTCCACAGCAAAGGTTTAAGTATCAGGAACCTTCTGGTCATAACCCGGATATTGACTGTGATAGGAATGCGGCTTCAAAGAGTGAAGCTAAACTGAACAAAAGGAGTTTATCAAGGATTTATGTGATTACAGACTTCAAAATGAACAACCTGCATTGATTTAAGTAATTATGTGATAAATGTATCAATATTAATATGCTAAAGGTGAGGGTGAATTAAAAAACATATTAAGATAAAAAATAAAAAAAAACATAGAATATAATGAAAATAGAAACATGAGACACACAATGTGATGCCAAAATATGAGATACTCAATTTCAAATAAAATGAATATGATTAGAATAAGAATATAATACATAAATTAAATACCTACAAATATTCAAACCAATTTAAATATCATGCTATGAGAGAGATCAAATTCCTCGATGTACAAACATTTCCTCAAATTTTTCACTCTAAAAAATTTTACAACTGAAATGATAATCCCTCTTAACACATGATAACTCAAGTTTAAAAATGTGTTTTTAAATCCAAGAAAAACCCTTAAACTAATAAAACATATAACATATATGTTTGTGACATATGACAATGATGTTTCTTATCCTTCCATTTTTAAATCCACTACTTAATTTTTTATTTAATGTAGATGTTAGAAAACTCTTTATGGGTATTTATATATGACTTATTATTTTCCTTCTTTAATTTTACTATAGATGAATTTTTTTGTAGAATTGGAGAGTTTAGATCTTACAACAATGTATTTGGTTTAGGGAGTAATATCTCTCTATTAATTTTATTAATTTTATCGAGAGTGAATATTTATTTTGCATGCTATACTCATTTATCGAATGTAATCATTTTTTTTCTTTAAATAAAAATTGTGATTTTTTCAATTTTTTTTATTTTTAAAAGTATTTAATAATATATATTGTTTAATAAATTACATTATTTTAGTTTTTATTGACATTGAGAGGAGCTTTATATAATCCATATAAGAGAGATGTGTAATTCTAATTATACTCAATATATTTCAATGTTGATCATAAATAAAATATTTCAATGTTCACTTTAAGTTATATATATATAGTAATTGAAAGTAAAAAAAAAAAAAATAGTATTTCGTGCATTTAATTATCAAATGAAGATTTCATTCTATGCTTCCACTAGTTTGTTATGTAGTTGTAGTATCAATGATTACTTTTGCAAATGGAATAATGGTAATTCATAAGTTTTGGAAAGGTTCTACAAATTGCAAGAAATAAAATACATGCATGTTGAAAGGAAAGTAAACTAATTAAACCGACATGGAAGCAATGTGTTGTGACCCCAGTTGAATGGATTTACAAGAAATGAAAATAGGCTAAGCTAATTCAACCAGATAAGAAGCAGTGTGTTGTGATCCTAGTTCAATGTAATTACAAGAAATGAAAACAGACTAAGCTAATTCAACCAGACTAGAAGCAATGTTCTATGACACTAGTTGAATGTAATTGAAATTGCAGGAAAGGAAATTTAACTGTTTGCAAGAAAGAAAATTCTAATTAATTACAAGAAAGGAAATTATAACTAATTGTAGGAAAGGAAATCTAGTCCTAATTCAACCAAACTAGAAGAAATGTGCTATGACACTACTTGAATGTAATTGAAATTGCAAGAAAGGAAATTTAACTGATTACAAGAAAGAAAATTTTGACTAATTGTAGAAAAGGAAATTTTAACTAATTATAAGAAAGAAAATATATTCTTTACCGAATTGATCTTTGTTATCACTCACTCCAAAAAAAACATAATCATTGCATTAAACACATTTATTCAAAAACATAAGGGAATGCAAACCCATATAAACTCCAATTATCTCCACTAAAAATAGAAATAAATAAATAAATAAAATCCTATGTGAATAATCACATGCAAGAATAAATTCATTATTAAATAAATCCAATCCCTCATGAATAATTAATTTTAAAAATAAATTAAATCAAACTATAAAAAATTGATTTCATAAATAAATGCATCTATTACTAATTTACAACATAATTGAATAAATCAATCTAATATAAATAAATTAATATAACTAAATACTTTAATCTAATTTAAAATGAGAGTTAGGGAAATACAATTTATTCCATCATGTTGGACTTGTGCTCTTGGAGTCCTCCTCGTAGAACGGAGCAGAAACTCTCTTTTATACATAAGTTTGTTTGAAACAAATAATAAATGATAAATGAGATCCATAAGTTTCTCACGTGGTTTTATAAAATTAGCAAATAATAAATGCAATACATAAGTTTCTCATATATTTTGCTAACAATTTGTTAATAAATACATAATTTCATGATCCTTCCTAACAACTTGTCTAAGAATTTTAATATTCTTGTTAACTCCCAATGAAATACCCAATGTCTAAGAATTTTAATATTCTTGTTAATTCCCAATGAAATACCCAATTCGAATTATGAGATGGGCGTTATAATAATTTGGTCAAAACACATCCCAAATGATTTTGATTTTTAATAGTGTTTGAATTCCTAAATCAATGATATACTAACAACTTGTCTAAGAATTTTAATATTCTTGTTAACTCCCAATGAAATACCCAATTCGAATTATGAGATGGGCGTTATAATAATTTGGTCAAAACACATCCCAAATGACTTTTAATAATGTTTGAATTCCTAGATCAATGATATATTCAATGTAGATATTAAAATATTTGTATAAAAACAAATGTGCACCCATATCCACCAACAAACAGCTTTTTTTTGTTTTCAAACTATCAAAATCATAGTTTGAGATAGCCGACAAATAAATTGTAGTTTCCCAAATTAAATTGGAGCATATAAAATTGTAGAAGAATGGATTTATGCACATGGAAAATCCATTATCCATAATTAAACCATATAACTTATATTTGAATATATTTTCCATGGTGAGTGGTGGTTGAAGATTGACTTTTGTGAAGCCATATTACTATCACACAATATTTTTGGAGAAAAAACACCAATGTCACAACAAAATTTTGGTGTTGTAGCAATGGCGTACATAGTTCTAGCGTTGCAACAATTGCTCTAAGGTGTTGCAACAATGGTGCCATAGTGATGGTGTTGCAACAAATTTGTTGGTGTTGCAACAACTACGTGGGTGTTGCAGAAAATTTTGTGATGTGTTGTAGCTTTTGGTATTGTAGCAACTATGTTGCAATAATGTTGTAACAAATGGGAATTGGTTCTGCAACAATCACAAACTAGCCGATTTTTCAAAGATTAAGGGAAAATATGTTATTTCTCTAATATTTAACCATAATTCACATGAAATATTAAGAAAATGTAGTAGAAAACACTTTGATTTTAAATCCCACACATAATTATTAAAATGTACTATTACAAGGTCATAGGTAAGACAAAAATGATTGAAAATAGGAAGAAGATAATCTAAGAAGATGACATTTATTTGGCCCATCATCTCCCCCAAACTCTATATATTGCATGCACTTATGCAATCCAATACCTCTGTATCAATTAGTCTATATGAATGCTCCTCTTTTTATCTCAGTGCATATCCTTATCTGATGGAGTTGTAGAAAACCAAAAATCATAACCATATGATGCATGGATTTTGAGATATAAACAAATCATCCTCTACACATAACCTAAAAATCAGAGTAGTATAAATAACCTAAAAATTAGAGTAGTATAAATAGTGTTATAAGAGGAGTAGAAAAAAGAAATCATGATAGTTTAAATCTCATAACATGGTATTGTTTTATTTCTTGGTACTTGTTCTTGTGTAACAACAAGAGGGATTCTTATTACTAGTTCTTATGTAGCAGAAACATGGCTTTCTATTACTGATTATTTTGTAAGAGAAATAAGGCTTCCTTTTGTCATTAATGCTGAAAATGTATTGTTATCAGACTTCCTTGCTATTGTTTACACAGTAAAAAGGTCATAAATGTTATTGTACATACCCAAAAACCATGTCCCATTATTTGAAAGCATATATTTATGTAGGAATGGAATCTATAACAACTTCTTCTATTGTATTTTCTTGTGGAGCTTCCTATTCCACTCTAGGTAATAGAATTCCATTATCCCCGCAAACTGAAGATTTTTCTATCAAATGGAAAGAACAAGAAAGTAGTGCTATGTTAAGTATGGAATGCACAACAATCCTTACTCCCCCAAATCAAAAACATTTTCTCGAAAACAATATGTTCTCCTCAATTACAATAGTCTTGCATTAAATATGGAGTGCACGACAATCCACCCACTCCCAACCCAAGAATGTTGCATGTACCCATTCAACATTGTATCCTTTTGTGAAAGGTTGATATTGAAATTAGATGTTCCTTGAAAGAAATCTTGGAAATGGGATATGATCTACTAAAATATATGTTTATCAAATCCATCTTTATTGTAGTAAGACTTCTAATTTAGTTATGTGGACCTAAAAATTCTCACTAATCAAGAAAATAGAGTTTGAGCAGTGTTGATTTAACAAAGGTAGTCAACATTTTGGGAATAATTTTCTCATATGATATCAAAATGAAGAAATTAAAATTGTGTTTTAAAATAGTTTCATAAGAGTATATACCCTAGAAACATATTCGAAAAATTCACCACTTAGGTCTCCCAAAACGGATTGTCCCAACTCTATTCATGAATTTGTTTTTTGATGTCTAGTAAGTGTTTTGATTTAATATCCCCAATAGAATGGGATGTTATATTATTTCCTTATGTGTAATAAGTGTTATTGATGCTCTAATCTGGTGGATAAATTTTCACAAATGTTTTTCATGTATTCTACATTTTGTCAAACATATTGCATGCAATACAAATACACCAAAAGTAGAAGGGAAAATATGCGGTATTTTATTATGAATGAATATCTGAATACAATAATCCAAAGGTTGTTATGGAAGTTGAAATACATCAATGGAAAACACACAATACAAGCCAAAAACCTAGAATCATGTCATGGCCTCCTCAACAGATGAGATCAAACCCTACAAGTGTCACAACCTCTCCAAGAATATCACTACAACCCAAATTTGAAATCAAAACACCATGATGAATATCTAATGAATACCCCATATGGATCCACCTCCTTTTCTAAGATCGAATGGAAATCTTGGGTGGGTTCCCCTCTTCTCTAGCTAGGATGGATATTGAACCATCAAAACCAAACCAATAGGCGAAGGGTTTTGATAAACCCTAACAAAACAATGGCTCCAAGAGAACTCCAAAGTGATTAATCAAATCATGATGTGAAAGTGAGGCTCTACCCCTTCTTTTATCCTTTCTCTGTGCCTTCTAGAACTTTCCCTTTTTTGACCAAATCTAATGTAACCCTTATCCCCATTTTGAGTAAATAAAATCTGACCCTTATTCCGCTTTTTTCTTTCACTTAGGATTAAAAGTCACTTTTAATAATAGCTAAGTAACTTATTAATCTAATGTCACTTTAAATAAATAACATCTCCTAGCTAAGTGACACTAAATAACCCCTTTTGACTCCATTTTTCTTCACCGAAAAACCACATAACTCATTTCCACTACTAAACATGAGAATAAAAAAATGGGGACATGACAAATCCTCCCTTCCCAAAGGTTTCTTGTCCTCAAGCAATACCATCACGATCTTATGCTCCATCTACTAATCCATACTGAAACTGAAAATGATATCAGGGTCCCAAACCACCCTGGAAGATGTGAAGCATCCTCCTCTCAAGGCATGTTCTGATAAGGTATCGACATAAGAAGCCTCCTAAAAACTAACAACAAGTAAGGCCACTCAATGTTGTAACAACTTGATTAACCCATCAAGGAACTATTTTGTTGGGTAATCAATCTCATGGAAGAAAAAATTGGCTCTTGCCTCCATGACAACTACTATAGTGTCTCCTACTGATATCCCAGGGTCCTAAGCTATCTTGAGAAAGGACTCATCATGTTGTCGCTACGCCACTCTGATTATAAATATCTAATCCTCCTTCTTAAAATACATCCTCCACACCTTCATCCACAAGTTGTAATGCCTCAAAGATTCATCCCCGCTATTGAGGATCATACCTAGCCAATGTAACTCAGTGAAGTCAACTAAACCAACTCTAAAATCAGAAATCACGGAGAAGTTTATGTGGTCATCGACTGATAGGGCATCCACTACAACTAGTATCCAAGTGTCAAAGGGAAATTCCCTAATACTCTGACACCGCGAGTCTACTACAGTCAACCAAGAATCATCTGGACAATCTCCCAACATATCGTCTGCAAAGTATCCCCATGTGAACAAAAGAACCTCATAGATGGTAAAGTTTCTAGGATCCCAAACTAGCATGTATGTCATGAAGCAACCTCTACTCATAGTATGGGTTTGTAAGGAGCCAATAAAATAATCCATCTGACTTCCCCTGATAATCCAGGATATCATAAGCTGCATAAACTCATTCAAGTCCTCGAAATACCACTCCTCCAAGAAACCACTCCTAAGCCTACCAAAAGTAAACTCTATAAATTCAAAACCGACACTCACATATCTAATAGTAGTTGAACTATCAAGTAATGTAATCCTAGGGTCCCAAAATAATCCTATAAAGGTACCACAATGCTGACATTGTGTCACTCTGATAACCACCATCATACCAACATGCCTAGTCTACGTCCTTCTCTCCTAAAACCCTGATTTGAACTCCCTGAAGGAACTGAGACCACTATCCTAGATCCTCCCCGCCAAAGGTGTCTTTGTGACATATAAGCTTACAAATCCATAAACAACCTTGAGTATGTCCTTCAATATAGAGTAAGTCTCGAAATCCCCTCTACTAACACCCCAAAAATAAAGCAGACCAATCACTACCACAACTCTCTTGATCATCATCCTCATCAATCTATCACTAAGATGAATTCTGAGATCCCACCACCAAATAGGAATTCCACCACTCCTAATATATCCTAGTTGTTGTGGTTCCATGTTGGTAACCATCGGAGTCAAAATGAGCCAACACCCTAGTATGTCAACATCTGATGGAAACCAAGTACTAGGAATTAACATTTTTCCTGCTAATCTTTTCAGTTATTGACAAACTGCACCATCAATATACTTAAGTAATCCATGGAGTCTAAATACCTTTGTAGAAAGTATCCCTATCACTTGCAATACCTCATACTCATACGAGTACCCAGAATTCCCTACCAAATATGAATCACGCGTAACCCTTCACAGACTCAGGGACTACATGTGTGTGACCTCCATAGTGGGTAATGACATCCACTACTATGTCAGTTGAAATCTATGAGAATTGATCCAATACAATCTGTATCCCCTCCCATGCTCCAATAACATATCCCAAATGAAAGAACTCTAACATGGCTATAATAATGTCTTCCTCACTCATCTGACTCAAGTGAACCCTCCATGTCCCACCGAATATACTGCTGACATCAGAAAATAGCACTAGATGCCACTTCCATTGTCTCCTCAATCTCCCTTTCCTTGTCCTCAATGAACTTGAGGGAAAGGTCCCTATCCATGAACAACTGCAAATACTCATATTTCATCTACTCTAGTTCCTCTTTGATAATGCACAATTGGGTACTAATGACTCCATATACAGTTCCCTTTTTCCTCTCTTCCATATGGATTTTCCACATAAGGTCTTCAATAAACTTATGAGCACCATCTTCCCTCATCAATAATTGTACAATATTCTCCTCCTCGACCAATAATCGGTCCTCCAAATATTTCAATGCTAAGGGCCTTTGTTCAATTTCATCATCATGTTGAGGTACAATCATGTCATCTTCATCCTCTGCATCAGATGGTGTTGAATACTCATCATGTGTAGGTTTGTTCACACTTGTTTTTCATATATATATATTCCCACATGGTCTCTCAAAACATGACTATCCCAACTAAGATTTTAGAAATTTTAACAAGCCCAAATGATACAATAATTTGATCAACAAGATATTTCTCAAAATTATGATATGGATATGCATCAATTTTTGTAAGAATGTGATTTTAAATATCAAGTATCAATGTACAAAACATTTCAAGCATCCAATGCCTAGATTGATCAAGATGATAATGACGAGACTTGGAGCAAAATGCAAAAAACAATACCTAAATTAAGAATATGATAGCAATGTGATCCTAAGATAACCATGATGGGAGTCCACAAAGTGCCCCATTACTTAAAATGTGATATGGTTTTAGGTGAAAAATGTGTTGTTGAATAGTCAAAATGTAGAATCCAACAATGTTTTTAGAAAATTAGTAAAAATTGTTGCAGAAAATTAGGAGTTGGCTTAATCAAATGATGATTCTCCTATCGTTCACTTGTAATTCTATGATTTGGGTAATATAATAGCTGGGAAACAACCGTACCTTTTGGCCAAACACTAGTATAATATTGAATGGGAACCTATTGTAATCTAGGGAAAAACATCAACTTAGATGCAAAGGCTAAATTGTTGGTCATACTATGGACATGTTCCCATCTACCGAAAGACCTAGGTACCCAACCACGATGTTGTTGGAATACTTGTATGAATCCTTCTTAATGTTGGGAGGATGATGACCCTAGGTTCACCTAGTGTTAACCAACAAAACCCTAAGGCATCGACATATCAATCCTTAGTCTAATACTAAAGAATATCTCTCCCGAGATGTCATTGAGCATCATAGAGACCATCTGGTCTTCTGTCAATGATGACAAGTTAAACTACACTAGGAATCCCCTCGGGATAACATTCACATGTTTCATTAAAATTCATTAATATATTAACACCATGTAATATTAACATATTCATCCATTGAACTCAACAGTCAACACAATAAATGACAGGAATAACAACAAATTTATATTATCCCCATTCAAATAGTGGTATACATGGACCAATACAGTCATAATTCATTAGGAACAATGCCCTGCATTCTCATACATTTTATCAGTGATGAATTACATGACACCGTGCACTTTCTATTAGACTTTGTACATAATACCAAACTAACTGATCCAGGTGGATATCAAGGGCCACCCACCTTTTCCAAATGGCTCAAAACAGTTTTCTGGCCATTTTGGCAATTTACTATTTTTAGCAGGTTTTCACTTCCTGGGCCATTTTGAGGGCCTAAATGAATTTTTTTTCGAGATAGAGGTTCTCAATGATATCCGAAGGCATGATTGAGCCCCCAAAATGAATCTCCTCAACAATACCTTTCCAACGAGCTATCACATGCCTAAAACGGAGATCGTATGCAAAAGTTACAACCCCGGGAAGTTGATGCACCAACTTACCCAAACGGGGCCCACATGACTTTTGGC
>JZKD02S0050065.1:684605-698157 GCA_000966675.3 Picea glauca
CAAAACCCGTTGTAACTTCCTCTTCTTTCTCTCACAGTATCCTCTCTCAGAATACAATATTCACCATCAACCATAGCCACAATACATTTACCTCATAAAATAGGGGTGCTTTCTAGGGCAAAAAACCCTAACATAATCTCTACCGTTAGATCTGCGACCTTATAATGAACGGCCCAGATTTACAATGAAATTACAATATACTTTTATAAGGAAATTTTTGCTTCGAGGGCTTCACCCTCGACCCCCCATTGGGGGACGCTACCCTCGAACCCCTGCTGGGGGCCCGCTTGCCCCCAGACCCCCCAACCGGGGGGATAGGCCCCCCAGATCCTGTTGAGGGAGTACCCCCCCTCTGCACTCCCCCGCGTGGAAGAGTGTACATAATTCTGGGGTGTAAATACTTCATGGGGTATAAACACAGCTGAAAGCAAGGACCTCTGAATCAGGAAGATAATCAGGCTCTACAACCAACATGACCAGCCACAACCACACTCATTGAGATTCAGAGCTTCTTGGGCCTTGCTAATTTATACCGCAGGTTCATGTTGGGATTCTCCCATATTGCATGGGCCCTCAGCCAAATAATTAGGGGTGGTGGTAAGGAAAAAATTGCGTGGGGTCGGTCCCAACAAAAAGCATTCGATGATTTGAAGTATCATTTTTGCTCAGCCCCAGTACTTTCATTACCAAACCTGCAACATCCCTTTGAGATCGATACAAATGCTTCATACTATGTTGTGGGTGTCGTTCTCACTCAGCACGACCACCCCATGGCCTATCATAGTGAGACACTATCATATTTTGTCTGTAAGTACCCTACTTATGAAAAATAAATGTACTCCATTGTGCAATCCTGTCACCAGTGGATACATTATATTATTGGGAGGGAGACAGTCATCCACACTAATCATAAGCCACTGTAGTTCATGAATACACAAGAAAAACTGTAGAATGATCGCCATCAAAAGTGGTCCACATACTTGCAGCAATTCCACCTCAACATCAAGTATAAAACATGAAGCACCAATCAAGTCATTGATTGCCTCAGCAGACCGCTAGTCATGACACTCACCACAATGCTAGACTCCTACGGCCATGAGACCTTTAGATGGCCCCAACTCTATGAGACAGACCCGGACTTTTCCACCACCTACCGAATGTTGGGTGCAAATGCGGTTGTCGATAATTTCCATCTTTAGGATGGGTTTTTGTGTCGTTTGGGCCATATATGTGTTCCATCAAGAGAGCGAGCGAAGTTGATCTGGGAATCCCACTACAGTTGGGTGGAAAAACACTTCGGCATCGAAAACAAAGTGGCGATGCTACAAAAAAATTTCTACTGGCCGAAACTTCGACAGGAGGTCAACAAGTATATCAGGTCATGCACTGCTTACGCTATTGCCAAGCTGACCACTAAGAAACATGGACTCTACACCCCTCTTCCTATTCTTGACAGGCCATGGGAATCCATCTCAATGGACTAAATGTCAGGCCTCCCATCCACCAAGCAGGTAAATGACTGTGTTTTTGTGGTTGTTGATCACTTTTCTAAGATGGCAATTATGGTTTCCTACAAGAATAACATCACAATAGAAGCCACTGCTAAGATCTTCTTTGAACGAGTCTGGATACATTTTGGGATCCCACAAACCATTGTCTCATATAGAGACAGACGATTTCTCAGCACATTCTAGTCAAGCCTCTGGTCACTGTTGGATACCAAGATCACCAAATCCATGACCTTCCACCCCTAGACAGATGGCCAAACTGAGGTCGTAAATCGAATGATCATGCATATCCTGCGGATGTATAATTCCAAGCACCCTTGCACATGGGATGAGAGTTTTCCCTATGTCCAACATAGCTACAACTGATCCCTACATAGCTCAATCAGCCACAACCCCTTTCAGGTGGGGTTGGGATTCCAACCATTGGGTCCCATATATGTTGCACTTCCCCTTGCGGTCACCTCAACCGACTCATCTCCTTCTCCAACTGAAGCTGACAAAGCCACCCAGTTCATTGAGCAGATCCATCACATCCGCCAACAGGTTCATGATATCCTACAGAAGTCCAATGACAAGTACAAGCAACACCATGATAAACATTGGGTGTCACATAAGTTTCAGGTGGGCGACAAAGTTTGGTTGCACTTGCAGAAACAATGCCTTACAGGACCCCATTGGAAGCTTCGCCCAATCTGTTATGGGTCGTACATCATCACCAAGGCTATGGGGGATAATTCTTTTGAGCTCAACATTCCTCTTTTCCTTGGCCTACACCTAGTGTTCAATGTGGACCTCCTTCGGCCTTATTTCCCACCATTATTGGACACCTCAGATGTAGCAGAACAACTGAAACCAACAGAGCTCAACCCTAACTATATACAATAGGCATCCGATGATTAGATTTTGGACACACATGTCAAGGGAACTTGACAACAACGTATCTAGCTTTATTGAGTCATCAAAGCAGGGCAACTCTTGCACCAAGGCAAGTGGCTCACTTGTGGCCAAATTCAGCAGAAATTTCCTCATCTGATGGGGGAACTCAATGCAATGGATACCATTGCTTCCTAAGGAGGGAGGATTGATCCAAGTGGATATCGGTAGCCACCCACCTTTTACAGTTGGCTCAAAACATCTTTCTGGCAATTTTCGTAATTTACTATTTTTAGCAGTTTTTCGGGTCCTGAACTTCTGGAGCCGTTTTGAGGCCCTAAACAACGTTATTTTGGGTATGTTGCAATTAAAAATTTTCATCATGAAATTTGCAGCAACTGTTGTATTCCTCAGATAGATATTTCCAATGTGATATTGTACACCTAAAACAAAGATCGTATGCAAAAGTTACGACCCCGGGAAGTTGATGTACTGACTTACCCAAACAAGGCCCACATGACTTTTGGCATGTCATCTCCTAGGGTTAGGTTTTTGGATGTCTAGGGTTTTTGAAACTCCTATTTATTGTAAAAATACCTTCAAAGTCTCATTGTAATTATCTTCTTGCAAATGAGAACAGTCGTCACATCTCTCCTCAGAGATAAGCCGCCACCATTCCAGCAAGCTTGTTTTCCACTGCATTTTACAGTTTTAGCTTATTTCCTTATTGAATAGAAAACCAGTTTTAATGTATCTATGTTATTCTTTGTTAAGCATCTGTTAATAATTTGTATTCATTTTGTTCTGCTCATAAAATCCGGATCAATGAATCATCCAAAAATAGGCCAAACTAATTTCTTTTTTCTTCTCTGTTGCAGACCTCAGACTCTCCAAACTCTTATATGTGTCTTTGCTACTCCTTTTTCTTTCCTTTTATACTATGGTTCACTATCAATATCTCCTCTACTTGAATCACACTATTTATTGTCACTTCTACACACTTCTTCCACTCACATGCAACTCATGTAGCTTCTTTGGAATCATGGAAATCTTAACTAACTTTCCATCTCATCCCTTAACTTGTCCACAATCTCTCGTGTTGCATGAGTTTATCATTCGAGAATATTCCTAAAGATATTATTCTTGATTCTTATTTCATTTAGTATATTCCTTATTCCTACTATGCATTGTAGAACTCTGACTATTGCATGCACCTTATTTCATCTATTGCACAACTACTAACATGCGCTCAAAAACGGAGTGCGTGCTCAATTTTTGTTGGGTGTGTAGATAATATTTATCTCAAAATTTTGGGTGCCAATAAGCCCCCAACACTATTACATGGATTTTCCTTGAACCAATGGCCATGTGGTGTGACTCTCAAAAGAAATCAAAACTATACAAAGGGAAAACGATCTATATGTCTCCATGGGTTTTGAGTAAGAGAAAATCATCAACATTTTATGACCAAAGAATTAAACCAAGTTGTGGTTGAAACCAAGTTTGATTAAGAGAAAATCATCTATCGAGGTTGTAGTTTCATCCAGATACAAGTATTGGAATGATTTGAGAAGTCATCAAGGTTAGAGATGTATTTGGGCTTCATCTATTTGAACTCTCGAGCTCTCTATTTCCTAGGGTTTCTGGAGTGGTGAGTAAGAAATATTTTTGAAGCACATCATCCATAAAACCAACCTTGAACTAGGATAAGATCTATAGGTAGTACTTGGCCTAGTTACTCGGTGACCTATGAGAAGTAGATCCTGAGTGAATTCTCCATCGGTTGATAAATCCATCATCCTCCTATCTCGTTGAAGTAGGCATAGAGGATGGAAGATGTGGATTGTTAAATTTGGTGGAGAATGTAACCTACAACATTGGGTTTCCTACTTTAACAAAGGTGATCATCCATAGTGACATGCTCACCAAATATCATCTCAGAGAGATGGTGTACTTCCACATCTTTGAAGCACAGTTCAAGGAATTGTGGGGTGGTCAACTGTGTATTACCGGTGAACAAGAGGTTGGGGTCCCTACCCAACATTTTTGTTTGAATCCTAAAATGCATAGAGAACTGAATTATTGGATGTTATGTTGCCTTCTTGGATTGAGAGTGGCACACCATCGATCATCTGCTAAAAATGGCCATGAGTTGGAAAATTTGTTGGAAAACTAGAATTCAGGATGAAGCTAGAACTACTAGTGAAATAATTGTTGGTACTATTCCCTCATCAATTGATGGGGGTGCTATATAGTGACTTATGGAGGATAAATTCGATTCAAATGTAGGTGGATATGTGTATAAATAGGTTGTATGATGACAACAAAATTATTCCAAGATTCGAAAAAGGGCCAACTGATGTAGATGACTGTAGAAGTGACACGAGCCTATGGTCGATTCCCATAGGATAGTTGATAACAGTTATGAACCACCATACTAGTGATGTGCCTTCTGGAATGTTGTGTCATGATCGATTACATACTTGCATCACGTGTGATCTTCCCGAATTAGATTTCTTGACCTTTCGGTGTGGTGTAGCGCTAGGTAGCTTGACCTAGTCCTATGTGGGTCCCTTATTAGAACTAGTACATTGTACACAAGTCATAACTTCAACTATAAATGGAAACCTTTGAAATTTTCAAAGTTATTAGTCTATCCAGTTCATTTGTGTGAGCATAATGTGTCTTGTGCTTCCAACATAGTTAATTAAGTTTCATATGTGCCTTCCTACCTACTTTATACCCTACTCTATGCCTAAAATACGTTAACTCTAGTATGTATGAATGTTGTTAAGTTGTATGTGACCCTTTTGGGTCATAATACACTTTCAATATGTTTCCATTGACAATTTCCTTGATAGGTTGTCCCTATAATGTGGTCAAATTGGCTGCACCAGCTTCACTATTGTAGATTATCCGAAAGGGGTCCAACCAACTTGCTGAGGTGTTTGAAATATTTGTTATCATATAACAACACCAGAGAGCCCGTACGAATTTTTTTATGGTGGATGTTATGATCATGCCATGATTTCTACCTTTTTCTCTTGATCACTTGGTTGAATCCTACCTTGAGATGATCTTTCCTCTAATTCCATGATTTCATCTAATCTGTGTTGAAGTGATTGCTCATCTGAAATTTGGGTAGCTATGGCAATGCACAGAATCGGGACAATAAATTCAAGTGGCATGATAAATTCTCTTACGTAGACCAACCTAAAAGGAATATACTTCATCATTCATTTATAGGTTGTTTGATAAGCCCATGATATTTTTGTAATACATTGATCCTAGTCATCACACTGTACATTGCAAACTTTAGTTAAGGCATGTTCTAAAATCTTATTGAAAGATTCAATCATACCATTCACTTGCAGATGATAGGGGGTGATCTTCTAGTGATGGATCATGAACTCCTGAGTGATTTCCTAGATGGTCTCGTTCATAAATTTCATGTCTTGATCGCTCATCAACACTTTTGGGCACCCAAACCTAGTAATGACATTCTGAAAGATCAATCATACAATCATTTCTATAGTACAATACTTGATTGGCGTTCCTTCATCCCATCTTGTCAAATATTATGTAGTTGTAATGATGTAGCGTGCACCTCTCCAATGCATGGGGGGATTAATGGGGCCACTAAGTCAATTAACTACTTTTCAAATGGCTCCAATGCTATGATGGGAAAAAAAGGTAGTTCATCTCTTAAGCATGGTTTTTCGATGTGCTAATATATCTCACACCATTTACAATATTCTATGGCATCTGGAAACAGTGACGATCACCATAAACCTATGCATAGGAACTTACACGTAGTGTCCTTGATCACATTGTGACCTCCTACAATTCCCTCATTTGATTCATACAAGATTGTGTCTCGTTCATGCTCTAAGACACACCAGCATACAATGCCATCAACTCGTAGCTTGTATAACTCTCCAACAATTAATTGATAGTCACCACTACGAGTCACCAGTTGGAAGCATTGGATTTCTATATACTCAATCGAGGCATGTATTTATGTGTGAAATTCATTGATCTCAACCAATTGATCGGGAACTTCCTCTAATCAAAAAATTTATGCATCAGGAAGTTCATCGTTGAGGCTCCAACCAACTTTTCCGGAATTGATCCTTGGTAAATGATTAGGTCCAACTTTATATTTTTTGGGTTCGAAAACCACCTAAAAATAAAATTATTGGAAGAGAAACATACAATGACATATTCTCCCACCAAATACTGGCTTGTTAACCAAATAATTGAGCATTGAATGTTCATTATATAATTTGAAATATGTAACAAGAAAATAGTGTCAAAATTTATACAAGGCATACACCATAGCTAGGCCATTACTCTCAGTCATTGTATATTTCTTCTCATAATCAAATAGATTTCTACTAGCAAAGTAAAATGTATGATCAATATTCCATTCACCAAGCTATACAAGGACTACTCCCAATGCAATGGAATAATCATCTACATGAACATGAAAGATCCTAGACTGGTCAGGGAAGACCAAGACCAATGCAGTGACTAGCTTCTCCTTTAGGGTATCCAATGCTTCCTAACATTCCTATGTCCTAAAATACTTTGTGTATTTGCACTTTAACTTCTCTAGTGGTGTAGAAATATTCACATAACTATAAATGAACCATCGGAAATATCATGTATGAGCCAAGGTAGTGCACAAATCTCTGTCAGAAGTGGGGTCCACCATAACCAATATGGAAACAATTTTTTTTTGGTCCACCAACAATCCATCCTTGAAAATGACATGCCCCAATAGCATTCCAAATGACATACAAAAGATGCATTTTTTCAAATTTAAGGAAATATGGAGCTGGAAACACCTATCCAACATCAAGCAGATGGATTGCATGTGCTTGTTTCGTAAGTTTAATATGGTCCAATGATCTAGGTAGAACTGTGAATCAAGTATTTGAATGTTGTGACCACTATCTTGGGAAATACCGTGGGTGCATTATTCATTCCAAAGGACATCATCGTATAATAAAAGGATCCCCACTCTATTGCAAATTTGGTCTTGGCTTGACCTTCATCAACAATATGAACTTGATGGTATCCTAAAAATCCATCTATGAAGGAATAGGCCTCTCGTCCTCCGACATTTTACAGAACCCCATTAGTAAAAGGAGTAGGAAATGAATCATGCACAAAAAAATCATTAAGACTATGCAAGTCAATGCAAATTCAGATGTCGTTTTTCTTCTTTTGTTGCACCACCATTATACTAATCCAATATGACTCCTCCATGGGAACAATGATCCCAACATCCAATATCCAATCTAATTCCTTTCACACTTTTCCCTTATACTTGGGTTCAAGTGATAGGAACTTATTTTAATTGGTTTAGCATTTGGATTGAGCATAATTTTCATGGCCCTAAGGGAACCAACAATTCATTTCATATAATAGAATCTCTGAGGGAAAAAATCCTCATATTCCTTTAGAAAATATACCACCTCTGTGACGGTCTCCTTATACCAATAATCTCTAATGATAGCCATTTTTGGTGCTTCTTTGGTGCTAATATTATGCTTATTTGTCTTAATTAGATGACCATATTATGGTGCATCCATCTATACCACTTTCCCTTTGATCACACCCTCACCATTGGTTTCTTTAATCTATATGTTTCTTGGGTCATCTTCATCAAATATCATATTCAATTTTCAAACAATATACAACCTCTTTCAATTTTTCCATTGAGTGATGATACACAGAACAATTTTGGCATGGCCTCCTTCATTTGATAGTGGAAAATGAAGTCCTTGATTTGGAGGAGGGCCTCTCACTATGAAATATATTTGACTGTGAAAATAAAGGTTTTACAGAGCTAGACACTTATGCTATCCCAATATACTCTCTATATCCTAAGGTTTTCTTGAACGTAGTAGATCCTATGAACCATGTCCATCATGTGTAAAAACTAATGGATCCATTGGGCATGAGGGATCATCTTTTTTTTCTAGCACCGGTCACAATAGAAAATGTTCTCTTGGGGATCTTCAGTACCCTTATACCGATATTCCAGTTCAAAGTTAGAAATGGGATGGAATTTGACCTTTATGAATTCAACCACCTATTCCTAGTTTCCTATATTTATGTAGTGTTTTTCCCACCAACATGCAAGTCTTACTCACACTCCAACATCCATAGCTTGAACACTTTGATATTTTGGAACCAATTTATCCATTTGTGTTAAGAATTCATCTACTCACCCCATTCCATCAAACCTTGGAGCATCACATAATTCAAAGCCAATCCATTATACTGCTTTCATTATCTGTGCACATATCCTAGTAGAGACTTCATACATAGTTTTTTCCACCTTTCCATGGCATCCTTAGAACCAGTATCGCATGATTTCACACTCCTCCAACTCAGCTCCCCATCCTTCATGGGATTGATATAATATTATTGGCACCTATTGATTTGGTATATTGTTGGCCCTCGACTAAGTTTTAGGGAAACTTTGGTCAGTTTTGGCCCACTTTTGGACTTCAACATGTTGGTTGAATTAGGAGAACCGACAGAGTTGAGATCACGAATCTCACCTAATTTTAGGGTTAGGTTTTTGTAACGGGTTTATGGGATGTCGACCCATGGGTTTTCCCCATGTTTAGGCCTTATTGTAAGGGTTTGTAAAGTATAAATAAAGGGGAATGTATTGTAGAAGTAGGGAAGTGAATGTAGTTATGTGTGAAATAGAAGTGCTTTGTGCGAAGGAATGTATGTGGTTGAGGCTTTGTGCTCGACTGTGATTTTGTAGAAGGTGCTAAGTGTTGTGATAGTGATGGTGCCTCTGTGCATTTGACCTATTTTTGGAAGGCAAAGAAGGAGGATCTAGGGCTTAGTGCATAGATCTCATGTCTTGTGTGAAGTCTGACTTTGTGGCTTAGTGCACAGGAGTGACTGGATGTATGACCTTGGAAAATAATAAATAGGTGAAGTGGTTTGTGGACGTAGCCCCACACTGGGGTGAACCACGTATATCTGGTGTCTCATGGTTTTCTTTGTGCAATGTTATTTCTGCTATGATTGTGCTTAGTGCTTAGATTATGATGTGTAATAGATAGATATGTTTTTTCTTAAATACTTTCCTTATGTTAAAGGGTAAATGAATGCTAAATCTGACTCACAGTGGTAATTGCTAAGGGTATATAATATCTTGTTGTTACTGCACTAGATCTATATTTGATTATGATTTTTGGTGTTAATAGGGTTAATAAACTAATGCATGTTAACTTCCTAAGCGTTAATAGAATATTTTGCGAAGTGTTATTATCCCATATATGTTTCCTAGCCTGGTTATAGACACCTTTGTCCTGTAACCCCCTCTGCTTCTACCTCGGGTGAGACTTCACCTGCTTCGCAGGTGTTGCTGAAAGGGCCGATAGTCAGGGTTTTGTTGGTGCATTATTAAGCATTGAACCCTGGGTCTCCCCTTGTGCCAACAAATGGTTCTTTTGTTGAGACCAGAGGGAGGATTCCGCCAAGAACATAGTAGCAAGTATCAAATCCCTCGCCTCAGCCTATAAAAGGTTAAGTGACAAAAGAGCCCAGAAATATGAACGCCTTGTTGAGGATCCAGAGTTAAATAAGCTAGAATCTCAGTTACAAGAGGCACAAAAGAAATCATTTTCATTGTAGGCGCAAATGAAGCTACTCACAGCAGTGTAAAGTATGAAGAGATCCCAAGAGTAGTGCACATTACATCAACAGATCACTACCCTCCAGAGTAAGGTGATGGAAGTAATGCATAAGCTACAACCTGTGCATGATGAAGCTTGCAGGGTGTTCAAGGAGATTGATGGACATGGATCACAACTAGACCATGTAGTTGCAGCAGTAGAACAACACTTGGAAGGGCTTGTTACAGAGCAGACAATCCAGGAGCTCACTGAGAAGGAGGCTCAGGCGAGGCAGCAAGTCAAGGCAGCTCGATTTAAGCTTGAGGTCTTCAAAGAAGAATTGTTTGGACCTGAGTGACTAGGGAAGAGTTACATGTGAGTGTTGGGGGCGTATTGGTCCTCGACCAAGTTTTGGGGAAACTTTGATCAGTTTTGGCCCACTTTTGGACTTCGACACGTTGGTCGAAGTAGGAGCACTCGAAGGAGATGATATTGTGGATATCACCTAATTTTAGGGTTAGGGTTTTGTAACGGGTTTATGGGATGTCATCCCATGGGTTTTCCGCATGTTTAGGCCTTATTGTAAGGGTTTGTAAAGTATAAATAAAGGGGAATCTATTGTAGAATTAGGGAAGTGAATGTAGTTATGTGTGAAATAGAAGTGCTTTGTGCGAAGGAATGTATGTGGTCGAGGATTTGTGCTCAACCATGATTTTGTAGAAGGTGCTAAGTGTTGTGATATAGTTAGTGGCTCTGTGCATTTGACCTATTTTTGGAAGGAAAAGAAGGAGGATCTAGGTCTTAGTGCATATATATCTTGTCTTGTGTGAAGTCTGACTCTGTGGCTTAGTGCATAGGAGTGACTGGATGCAATACCTTGGTGAATAATAAAGAGGTGAAGCGGTTTATGGACATAGCACCACCCTGGAGTGAACCACGTATATATGGTGTCTCATGGTTTGCTTTGTGTAGTGTTATTTATGCTATGCTTGTGCTTAGCTCTTAGATTATGATGTGTAATAGATAGATATGTTGTTGCTTAAATACTTTGCTTATGTTAAAGGGTAAATGAATTCTATATATGACTCACAATACTAAGTGATTAGGGTATATAATCTCTTATTGTTACTAAGCTAGATCTGTCTTTGATTATGCTATGCGATGTTAATAGGTTTAATAAACTAATCATGTTCATTTCCTAATCATTAACAAAATATTTTGTGAAGTGATATTATCACAGATCTGTGTCCCAGCCTAGTTACAGACACCTACATACTGTAACCCCCCCTAGTTCTACCTTGGGTGAGACTTCGCCTGCTTCGCAAGTTTTTCCGAAAGGGTCGGTAGTCGAGGTTTTGTTGGTGTGTTGTTAAGTGTTGAACCCTACGTATGCCCTTGTGCCAACATATATGTTCTCAATAATGGAGCTCTTTGCATCCTCATTGATGGGCTCATTGTATATGTCACCTTCATTTCAATCCAACAATGCAATCATGTGCATGGTGTCTATATCAAATTACATATGTCTTTTCTTCAAATTCAACATGATATTATTGTCAAATTCCCAATTGATACAAAGTAGGTTAGGGTAGAGATCTGAGTCATCCATGATCTCAATTAACTAAAACTCTACCTTAGTATTCACCCCTTCTGTGTTCACTTCAACCTATTACAACTAGACTATATGATAGATTCTACATTCATTTTCCAACTAAAGTTGAATGGGAGACCACACCAAGTTTGGTCTACCCATCAAATCCCGAGATTTTATTGGCAAGATGTTCAAATTGGATCCTGGATTCTACATGACACCATACACCTCATAAGTTCTGATTTCAATCATTATCTTCAACTTTCTTCATGTGCGATTTTGTTTACTGACTTGGCACACATTCCTCTCTGGTAGTGGGGTTGATATTTCTATATGTGTCCCTTCTTCCCCCATGCAAGTTCCTAACAAGTGCATCAAATTTCTCACAACTTTAGTATCATTTAGCAACTTCAAACAACAATGCAAAAATTTACTTACTTGATCTTCAGTTTGCTCTTCACGAACCGTGTCATGCAACACTTCTTCTTGCGTCATGCGCTTCAAATTTTCACACACATGCTCCTATATTACCCTTTTTAAAGCTCGTTTTAAGTGTGATTTCCTGCAGTATTCTTCCATCAACCTTTGTCTTATGCATTGTATCTCCTCATGCACATGAAATTCCTCTAAATGCCTCTATGTGACACTCTGCAATTTTTAATGGGATCGGACCTCTTCCAATGATCTCTATGTAGCATCTTGCACCTCCTCACATACCCAGGCCTCTTCTAGCAACCTTTTTGTCACAAAAAGTAGCTCTTTTTGTTCTCTCTCTTCCTCTAGATCCCTTTGTTCATCATGAAAAATGTGCTTCTATTGTGCAACATCAAAATTAGGAGAAGCTTGTGCTACATTTTTTTTCTTCCCCTCTATTCTATGGCCCGAGATTTCTCCATGCTCAAAGTCCATTCACATCTTCAATCCACCTCGGGTTATCATATGTACATCAACTTCATCATATTTATTTTGGTTCTTACGTGGCTCTATAGTCACCTTGTTGCAGTGTTCCTTCTTCTCTTCCAAAGTTTTCGACAAGTCGGGGAAATCCTTTGTGACATGATCGGTACTATATAAATACCCATAGAGAGAACATGTTTTGATGCAAAATATTGATACATGTCCTATCTCACCATAATTAAAACAAGTGGGTGGTCTTCCTCCACCTCCCTCATATCCTAATCCTCGGTATAATCAATATTCACCCCTAAGACCTCCTTGGTTTCCACCTCTCTTAGTTCCTCAACACTCAACACATTTTTTCTCTTCTTGAACCCAAAATACAACATGGGTGTGGTCCTTCATCAATTGAAGTGGCCTAAAATTGTCCACATTATGCCCCATGGATTTGCAAAATTCGGAGAATGGAGTATGGTGATTTTTCTAATATTTCTCCAATTTTGGGAAGTGGGGTGGGCTATGTCCCCACTATCTACAAATCTCACACCATTCCATCTAAGGCCCAATCATAAATGGATTTGGTGCACCCATCGCCAGATAATTTTCCCAATGAAGAAACTTCCTCTCTACGATGACCTTCTGATTGGAACATAGTACACCATACATGCTCACGAACCACCTTCACCATATCTTGCAACTTCATTGTTAGATTTGTAAGATGGGATTTCACCCGTGTTAATATTGTTGATATTTATCCTCCTCCTGGTGTATCCTCTAGGTGCATTGCAATCTCCACCGCCTCTTCATGAGTAGTCACTTTCTATTGGGTGAGAAAAACTCGAATATGGGGAAGCATCCTTGCAATGAACAATTCTCTATGTTGGACATCCTATATCTAAAATTGTTGATACTAAGAGGGGGGTGAATCAGTATCAAGTACAATTTAAAAACCTTTTACAACTTATACTTAAACCATTCAATTATATCCAATGAGAAATGAACAATAGTATAAGAGTTACACCAATACA
>JZKD02S0050065.1:702016-743018 GCA_000966675.3 Picea glauca
GTGTTGTATCTTCATGTTCATTTTCCTTCATGTCCAAATAACTTCATCAATCTTCTGGTCCAAAACCCATGACTAGGGTTGACATCAATGACAACAACCAATCTTCCAACAAAAATGTCATTATATCTAACAAGATATTGAACCATTGTTCATAGTCCCACATGGTTTGTCCTAGTTGCTTCTTGATATCATTAATCTTCATAATGCATTGATATTCTAACTTAGGATTCTAGAACTCTTTAAGTAGATCTCTCTTAATTTCTATCACGGACCTCATCTATCTCCATGACATGGTTTCCTTGTACTTGATGTACCACATCAGGGCTATGTCCCTTAAAGTGGTCTCCAGTTGTGCAATATTTGATGCTTCATCAATGATCCTCTTCATAAACCATATATCTTCACATGTAAACCAATTTTTTTCTACATCATCCTTACTCATCCCATGGAACATTGGTATCCTAAGAGTTGTATCCTTATTCACCACTATCAATCTAGGATTGTTTCCTCTTGATTGACTTTGTAGTGTTGAAGATATCGAGACTCATAATATTCCTTGCAAAGTATTGTTGATTTCGTCCTCTTTTTCACTCGTATCTTCTCTCCTTCTACTCCTATCTCCAAAGTGTCTACTATTATTTCTATTTGGTTACAAATTCACAAGGGGGGTAGTTCAAATGAGGAGTACCTCCATATTCACCCATCATTTCTTGTGATGGAACCCAAATATTTTCCTACCTATAGCTGCACAATGCCATCTACTATTGCAAACTCATCTACCCCTCGTGTTGGAACTTCATCATCCTCTCCTACTTTCATTCCTCTACTCTATGCATCATCTTCCTCTGAGGTTTCGACATCTCGCAACAACCAATGGGGTGGGACTTCGTCTTCTCTTCCCATACTACCACTACTTCTAGTATCTTCATTGTATATGCTATTAAGAATGACACACATGTTTTTTAGCCTATCTTTGTCTATTATCCTCTTCGGAACAATACCCTGTCTCACACTTCCTCCTAGTGTGGTCTCCTTCCTCTTGATTCTGGTCCTGACCCCTCATCTCACACCCATTTATACCTTCTTTCCACCCCTCTTTTCTTCTTTCCTCCTTAGCTCAACTCTTTTTTCATATCTTTCATCTCTTTCTCTCCTCTACTCCTCCAGGTTCATTCTTCCCCTCACCTCATCTTAGAATCTTCTAGATCCTCTCAACAAATCCATCTCCTCTCTATATTTTCCCCTTCTTTTAATCATCCCCATAGCACGAAGGGATTCTAGTCAACCATCTTATCAGGATCCATGCACATCAATCCCTTCTCCACGAACAACATTTTGATCCATAGTGGGATTTGTTCCAGTAGCCTTTTCTAAGTACCTTCAACAAAATGTGTTTCATCCTCGTTGAAAGAATCATTTCATTCTATAAAAAACTCAATAATGTAGCATTCCTTCACCCAATCAAACTAGAAGTTGATTACTCAATCCTAGTTATACTCCAATTCCTTCAACCAATCAACTTTATTTTGGTCCCAGACTGGTGGTTCTTGGGGTATCAAAGGAGTATTAGTAGAAATATTCCTCCTTAGCCATTCATACAACAAACAAGGAAACTTGACAAACAAAATCTCATGCAAATCAGTGTAGATATATATCTGTTTCCAACATTCCACATTGGTGATTGTTGACCAAAAATTTGTCACCTATATATTCCCACTCTTGGAATAATAATAAAAAAATGATATTGGAAGATGAATATTTTGAACTATTATATTTTCATTGCATATCCATCAGTATTAGTTTCTCCATGCATTTCGTGGAATCAAAATCAAAGTCTCCATGACCAAGATACGCATGCTTTTGTCCAGAAGTCCAATGGAGGTATTACAAGAAGAAATATGAAAAATTTTCTAAGTGGCATGCTCTCTCCTCTCCTTTCCCTTCACCTCTCTCATTTTATACTTAGTCATTTTTTCCATTGACTCATTACTTTCATATTCCCCTTACCATTTTCCACACTTAGCATTTTTTCCTTTTTCCTTTCCACGTTCACATTCATTTCCCTCTTTCTTTATTTTCCCATTTCTTTTTATTTTCCTTTCCATTTTCATTATCCTATTTTCCCATTTATTTTCTTTTCCCTTTTTTCCTTTTCCAAATTTCACTTAATTCTTTTATTTCCCATATATTTCTTTTCATTTTTTCATATTTTTCATACTTCTTTCCATATTTTGCGTGACCCATTATATACTTTCTAGACTTAGTCTTATTTAGTATACCGCAAGTAGTCTTATTTACTATACCACGGGTTCTCCGCTACCCTCACAATGCACCTTGACTTCTGCCACCTTCATAATGCACACAACTCTTTTTAATAATTTTTACTATGTAGCTCCTCCAACACTATCCAAATATATGAGTTAACTCCGCTACCCTCACAATGCACCTTAACTTCTTCCACCTTCATAATGCACACAACTCTTTTTAATACTCTTTACTATGTAGCTCCTCCAACACTTAGCCAAATATATGAGTTACCGCGGGTTCATGGGTTCTCAAGTTGGTACCATAATATTATTTTAATAATATTTTTCCTCTCCCAATTTCTATGAAGAACATCTCCAAGTGACAGATGACACTTTATTAACCATTGAAATGGTGCCACATGACAACTAATTAATGGAGACACGTAGCAACATATAAGAAGTGACACATGGTGTAATGTTATTGGATGACATATGGGAGATTCTTATTGGCAGATTGTTGGCCTATCGAGTGATGACATGTGTCAACATTTGGTTGGGTGACCCATCATTACTAATTGGGCATATTGGTGGTTGACTGGGCATGCAAAATTATTATTATATTCAACAATTTTCCAAGGGTCGAATCCTCCAAGCTTCATAGTCTCTTCTCTTCTTTAGTTCTTGTCAATTGTATGTTACACTTAACATTATATATCACTAAGAATCTTTTATTATTGTACATGTGGGATAAGAATAATGAATAAAAGTCGAATTTCAACAAAGTAGGTCAAAATTAAATCAAGGGTCTACATTTACCAATCAAACTTCATCGATGGTGGTTGAGTCATGATCTTGCAAAGGCTATATCTTGAGCTCTGGGTGTCAGAATCACGCAAAATATATATCGTTGGAAATGTATTTAGACATAGAATATGTTGGTATAGGTTTACAATGTTGAAAGTTGATCCATTTTTCGAAAAACTTAAAATATTATTCAGATTCATTTTTAATGTGCTTGTGTGACAACTCAACTTCACGAGCTGATATCTTGAGATCTAAGCGATAGATTTGGGAAAATTTATATTGTTGGAAAGATGAGATGATGAAGAGAACATAAGAGGTGGTTTACATGGTTAAAAATGTGTTTTTAACTTCCATAAAATTAAATTACTGTTGTCCTATTTTAATAGGAAATTAATTAAATTGTGAAAATAAAAGTTTAATTAAAAACTTTTATTAAAAAAGGACAGGGAACCATTTTCAATATACATATATTAATAATGTGAGCTCATTAATGAGGACTTAATGAGGCTTCATAAAAGGGTCTAAGAATCATTATTTTCAAAGTGGCAGGGCAAAAGATCAGAGGAAGAAGAAGGTACAACCATGGATACACAATCAAGCTTCTAATCAAAAGAAAGAAATCTCCATCTTCTCCATTTTTTTTATATGTTCTTCTACACCATTTTTCATTTTTTATGCTCAAATCTCAAAGTTGGGAACAAGGCTAAGTTGTTGAGTGTTCTTTTTATATTCTTCTAAGTTATTTTCTTATATGATCATGGAGTATTTGCAGCCACCTATATGGTTGTCAAAGATTTTGTAATGAAGAACATATTTCATAAATAAAACTTCACAAAGAATTGTTTTGGGGTTGATCTTGACTGTGCTTTGTAACCCAGAGTTTGAATACAAAGTATTTGAGGTTGACCTATCAAATTCTATTTGATATTGATTGTGGTACTCTATTAAAATTCTTTGAGATGATCAAATCATTTACTCCTATGAAGAATATATGGTTGTATTTATATATTGTTAATAAGATTGTGTGTGATGTTGATCACAATTTAATTATGATGTTGAATCCCTCCTTCAAGCTTTTCTTTTGTTGCACTTAAAGATTGTACTCAGTTTATTAAAGAACCATTTTATTTCACAATATCAAGCAATAAAGATTTAGGGTTTGCTTCCTAGCACTCTCCTAATCCAATATATCACAGATATATATTGTAGTCCAAGAGGAGTACCACCTCTCTAAAAACGAAGGGGAACTAATGTCCTCATGAGGTTTTTGTTTTGGTCCTGACAAATTCAAGCATCAACATTTTTGGTAACTCCACTAGGGACGATTTATTTTCAAGATATTTGAGGAACCTGAAATATCCATGGCTCAAAGTTTCGAGAAGAATATTAAAGAAAATGGCTTCTTATTTTAAGCATTGCTCACCTTTTTTGTAATATTAAAAATAAACGAGAAGCATCAAAGATTCAGGAGAATGAACTCCCTATAAAATCCATTGAAAAAATTCAAAATGAAGGGTTCCATTCATGCCATCATGCTTCTTTATCAAGCCCATCAATGGCTTTGCAAGACTCGGAAAAAGGGAGAAATACTCAAAGAAGTAGATGATTTCATAATACCCCTTTAAATCTACCATAAGTAGACTTTCAAATGCCCAATATTCCTATTGAAATTTTTTCTACATTCTTTGGGGATGGTTCAGAAGATGCAGAGAAACACTTGATTAATTTTAAAGGTACATGTTATGATTTTAACCTCACTAAAGACAATGTTACATGTATATTATTCCTACAAATTCTACGAGAGGATGCTCTTGAATGGTACAGTTCATTAATTCCTAACTCCATTACTAGGTGGGATGTCTTAGAAGCTTCATTTGTAGAAAATTTCATCCCAAAGGTGCAATCATATGTTTTTTCTAATGTTTTAAATGTTATTTCCCACCCATCCTCTCCCATATGGAAGAAATATAACAAAATGCCCAATTTTGAAGAATCTAATCAAAGAGGGGATGAAATTATTGATTCAAGCCATGTTGTTGAAGATGAAGATGAAACTTTCAAATTACAAGAAGAAAATTTTAGCCTCCTATATACTCCATATGAAGATATTTCAAGCAGAAAATTTGAGAATGAAATTCAGAAGCCTCCACCAAATATAAAAGAAGATTTCATCCTTGTAATAGATGATGAAACATCACAAGAGAACTTGCAGCAAGAAGAATTAATTGAAGAAATGAATCTAGAGAAGAATGATGAGGAAGATCACCTTTACAATAAAGAAGAGTCTTTTCAAGAGATTTTTGATGAATCAAGAACCTTGGAAGTGGTTATAAATAAAGAAAAGGATATTAACATATCATATACTCCATATGAGGAGGAAATTAAAGAGTCTCCACCAAAACTACAAAATGAATTCAGCCAAAATAAAGAAGAATTAGTAGAAGAAGAAAAAAATTAGAATAAAGAAGATAGTCATTTTACAGAACAAGAACATTGTCAAGACATCACCAATGAAACAATAATATTGAATGTGTAAATGGAAGAAAAAATGAATGTTTTCAAGAAAGAAATTTCTCATTTGATTGAAGATAACAACACTCTGGGGCAACCAAGAGTAGATTATGTTGAATATTGGTTTGAAAGTAGTATCAACCCGTCGATGGAAAAAGGTCTTATGCACACATTGCTCGATGCCATTGTGGTACATTTTGGGTAGGATCCTAATTTTCATGCTCCAGATTTATTGGTAGAAACCCCAATATTTCTCTTATTGTTGGAGCCCATTTCACAATTCAATGTGATGCTCGAATGGCTCCATTGGAAATCTGTTATCACTCTGTAATTTGCGCAAGGTTGTGGAGGCAGTCACAGAGGCAACATCAAAACTACTTTGAGTCTTGGATCTATCCTTCCAAGACTCAGAGAGGGATCTCCCTGTGTGATATATATTTGTTTGAATAGATATTAGGTAGCTAATGGGTTTAGAGTTTGGATTTTGAATTGGTTGGGTTGAAATAATAAATGAGGGTCATTGGGTAATGGAGTCACAAAGACATATTTAATAAAAATAGATCTCTACAGGGAAACTTACAGGGAAAAATAGGCACCCTAATTGGATTCTAGAGATTCTAGAGTGGTGTGAAATAAAAGGTGATAAGAGAGGATGGTTGGAAAGCAATGAAGAATTATGGTGCTATCCTCTGGCAGAAAACATAAAATTTATCCAAAATCCAGACACAGAGTGTACCTATAAACAATTTTTTCTCTTAATTTACCATTGAATAATCAAAAGAAAACAATATATAACAGGGAAAAACATATAACATAAGGACACTAAAGCAACAAATGTGCCACAAGAATCCTGCAAATGCCTGTATATTATTTATGCCAAAAAGTCATCCTGTACACCAACTCCAAAGATATACAATGATAACTTTTCAACATGGTCCAACCTTGTTTACTCTATTAAAAACTTATATATAAATAGAAAACACAATACTTAGGCTCAGGAGATCGAATTCGATCCTCCTAGCTGAAAATAGCAAGTAAATCCCAAAAATATATGAACTGAGAATTTGGTCGAATCTGTTGAAAATAGGGGTACACTCAAACATTTGTTTCTCATCATTAGTGACACTTGTGCATAATATGGAGGAGGTTATTGTATATTGTAATATTCTGGACAAAAACCTCCTTTTGTTTCTTCAAATTCTCCTTCATCTCGTCGAAACAGCTCCCACAAAATCAGGACTAAAACAAGAAAATTCGGAAACCTGAAAAAAGGAGATGAAATATGGATTCTATTATTCCAAATGGTAGAACCTGTGACCAAACTAAGAGAGGTTTTTTTTCTTCATCCGGTTACAGAGAAAAACCTCTCTCAATTTTCAAAATTCATTTTAATTTTCTCGGAATACTTCCCGGAAAAAACCTGGTCAAACTGGAAAAAATGGTGGTTTTGAGTTTTTGGGGGAGGGCGGTTTTGGAGAGGTAAGTGGTATGTCGGACCCTCCCTGAGGTGGTAAGTGGTATTGGGAGGGCGGGGGGGGTCTGATTTCACTAGGAGGTGACAAGTATCCCTCCCAATACCACTTATTGGACCCCCTTGGTATTGATGAGACGTGGGGGGGGGTGTTCTGATATGCACGGGGAGCATGGGTAGAACTTAGGATATGTGATTTTTTATTTCTTTTTCGATTTTGTTTTTAATTTTTGTTATATATATATACGTTTTGTTTTATTTTGTTTTTTGTTATATATTTTTTTTTGTTTTGTTTATTTTAATTTTGTTTTGTTTTCATATTTTTATTATGTTTTATTAATATACATTTTTATTAAATATTTTAATATATTCTTTTTTATATGTTTTATATTAAATATATATATATATATATATATATATATATATATATTATTGTTTTTTAATTAATTTAAATTAATCAAACACTAAACTAATTACTAACCTAAGAAACTGAATATTTATTAATTAATAATAAATTAATTAAAAATTAATTTATTATTAATAAGTCTAATTTAATTTTATTAATCTAACGTTTTTTGTTTATCCTAAGTTTGGTTTATTCAGGGATGAGTAGCAGGCGAGACGTACTCAATGGGTCAAAAGGACAAGGCAGTGAGGCCACAACAGTGGATGAAGGATGTAGCAGGGTGATGGAGGATCCAGTGAAATGGATGGAGGGGGAAATGGAAACAACCAAGAGACCAACAAGCCAGGAACTTCATCATCAGACCCACAAATGATATTTGAATCATCAGATCTCCTATAATTATAGGACCCTAACAAAATCTACCTATACCTAAGGTTCCTTTTTCTTTCAAGTAAGTTAGGGTAGGTAGATCATGTATGTACATATTTTGTTTCTTTAGTTCAATTTTGCATAATAAGGCAGTCTTTATATTGAAGTTTAAAGATAACTCCATGAAAGAAAAAAAAATTACAAGAGTTCAATTTGAAGATGACTCCATAGCCTAATGGATAAGGTAATTGGTCTTGAGATTTTGGTGTTCTAAGCAACCCGCAGGGGGTCATTGTCCCGCAGTTGCATCCAGTTGTTGACCAAAATTTGGTCACCTATATATTCTCGCTCCTGGAACAATAAAAAAAATGATATTGGAAGATGAATATTTTTGAATTATTATATGTTCATTCCATAGCCCTCACTATCAGCTTCGCCATGCATTTCGTGGAATCAAAATCGGAGTCTCCATGACCAAGATACGCATACTTTTGTCCATAAGCCCAATGGAGGTATTACAAGAAGAAATATGAAAAATTTTCTAAGTGACATGCTCTCTCCTCTCCTTTCCCTTCACCTCTCTTATTTTATACTTAGTCATTTTCCCATTGACTCATTACTTTCATATTCCCCTTACCATTTTCCACACTTCCTTTATTTCCCATGTATTTCTTGTCATTTTTTTATATTTTACATATTTCTTTCCATATTTCACGTGACCCATTATATCCTTTCATATATCATATGCAAGTCTGCCCGACCGATTCTCAAGACTTAGATTATTTTACAACTATTTACCTATCCACCTGTCATATTATTTTAATAATATTTTTCCTATCCTAAGTTCTATGAGGAAAATCTTCAAGTGGCACATGGCACTTTATTAACCATTGGAATGGTGCCACATGGCAACTAATTAATGGAGACATGTAGTAGCATATAAGAAGTGACACATGGTGTAATTTTATTGGATGACATATGGAAGATTCTTATTGGCAGATTGTTGGCCTACTGAGTGATGACAGATGTTAAAATTTGGTTGGGTGACTCATCATTGCTGACTAGGCATATTGGTGGTTGACTGGGCATGCAAAATTACTATTATATTCAACAATTTTCCAAGGGTCGAATCCTCCAAGCTCCATAGTCTCTTCTCTTCTTTATTTCTTGTCATGTGTATGTTACACTTAACATTATATACCACTAAGAATATTTTATAATCGTACATGTGGGATAAGAATAATGAAGAAAAGTCGAATTTCAACAAAGGAGGTCGAAATTAAATCAAGGTTCCACATTTACCAATCAAACTTGATCGACGGTGGCTGAGTCATGATCTTGAAAAGGCTATATCGTGAGCTCTGGGTGTCAAAATCACGCAAACTATATACCGTTGGAAATGTATTTCAACATAGAAGATGCTGGAACAGGTTTAAAATGTTGAAAATTGATAAATTTGTCTCAGAAATTAAAATATCAATCTGTTGCATTTTTAATGGGTCTGCTTGACAACTCAACTTCACAAGCTCATATCTTGAGATTCGAGCGACGGATTTGGGAAAAAAATATATAATTGGAAATATGAGACGATGAAGAGAACATAATAGGTGTTTTAAATGGTTAAAAATTTGGTTTTAACTTCCATAAAAATAAATTACAGTCGTCCTATTTTAATGGGAAATTAATTAAATTGTGAAAATAAAAGTTTAATTAATAATTTTTATTAAAAAAGGAGAGGGAACCATTTTCAATATACAGATATTAATGATATGAGTTAATTAATGAGGACTTAATGAGACATTAATTAAAGGGAATTTTTCCAGAAGAAAATTTTATGGGAATTTCTAGAAGGGAGAAACCCTAACTGCTCAAACAATTAGAAAATCTCTCCTTAAAAAGAGAAGAGAGGCTTCATCAAAGGGTCCAAGAATTAGTATTGTCATAGGGGCAGGGAAGAATATCATAGGAATAATAAGGTACATCCATGGATACACAATCAAGATTCTGATCAAAAGAAATAAATCTCCATCTTCTCCATTTTTTTTTATATATTATTCTACACCATTTCTCATAGTTGTATGCTTGAATCTCAGAGTTGGGCACAAGGCTGAGTTGTTTAGTATTCTCTTTATATTCTTCTAATATATTTTATTATATGATAATGGATTATTTTCAACCACTTATATGGTTGTCAAAGATTTTGTAATGAAGAACATCTTTCATAAATAAAACTCCAGAAAGAATTGTTTCGGGGTTGATCTTGATTGTTCTTTGTAACCCAGAGTTTTGAATACAAAGTATTTGAGGTTGAACTATCAAATTCTCTTTTGATATTGATTGCAGTACTCTGTTAAAATTATTTCAGATGATCAAATCATTGTCTCCTATGAAGAAGGTATGGATGTATGTAATGACCCCGTCATTAAGACTACAAGCAACGCAAGCAAGTGCAATTTTTTTTTCATTAGGTGGGAAGGAAACGACGACAAAAGTTAAAACACACAACTTGACGAAGAACACCATGCATGCATATCAGGAAACATAAAACAATGTCTCAACACACTAGCACATCATGCAATTGGGTGAAACATGAGATAAACAAAAGACAGATAAAATCGGCTACCCACCCGACACAAGCAAGAAAACACCTACAAGCTAAAGGATAACATCAACAACCTGACACATCGGCTTCGAAAACCAGTAACTAGAACCTTCTCGGCGAGCGAGAGACAACACAAGAGTTAGAAAACAAGTACCACCATAAAAAAATAGTCTCAACCACATCAGGTGGCACACGATCCTACGTCGGGTTAATGTGTGAGCTTCTTGATCCATGTGCGCAATGATCCAATCTCAAGAAATCATGTTGCCATAGTGCGATGGGTGCACTAGGGACCCATGCACAATTGGACTAATTCCAACCCTTCATCCCAACATAAAATCCAGCAATGAAACAACCTTACAAAAATACATTCAATAAATCAATAGGTCCTTATCTAGTTCCTTGTTGGGAGAACATTTAAGGCTACTATAAGGCGATAATCCTAGTACTTATAATCAAACAATTAATATTAACGTAAGGCAAAAACCATTGTAGGCGATCAATGCATTAAACATCTTTAAACCATTGATCTAAATGCAAAAGTGGTTGTTAATCCAATCGAAGGGGTAATGCCTTACTCATAATTAAATCATCAATAACCAATTATATCACCAATGAAACTGAAAATATATGAATTCATTGTCTTATATCGCTATTTAAAACTGAAACTATATATTGAATATAATTTTTTCAGTGCAACAGAAACAAACAGATTATTCACATAACAATACATCGAATACATTTGTAATTGTTGTGATTTATCAATCAAATAAATTGTTGTGATTAGGGTAAATGTTGTGATTGTTGTGATTTGGGGTAATTGTTGTCATTTAGATATCAATTATATTGTTTTCCTTAAACAATATTGATTATCAAAAATTAGCTCTCTTTTACACAATACAGTTCATTGTCCTTTAAAAGGAATCGCAGCCTATGATGTCGTTGTCCCTTAAAAAGGAATTGATCATATTAAAGGAAATAACAAGGAGTTAATAATATATTTATAAAAACGTTGTCACTAAAATCACCATACGTATATCTCTGCTAAAAAATACATGGCTATACCATTACACAAATATATCTCTACATAACATATAGCTATACAAATATATAAAATCGTTGTTAAATATTTACTCAACAATGTTAACCGCTATCCATTAATACGAGTGACTGTATCTATTACAACATCGTTGTCAACATATAAAAAATGTTGTTTGTATTCCAATATAAATAAATTGTTGTCTATATTCACATGTAAATAAAATTTGTTGTCTATATATTTAAAACGTAGGCGCACAGTCATAAATTAGGTAAAAACACATGGTTATGTCCAGTTAAGAAACCAAACGGATTCGTTGTCATTAAAAGGTGTAGTGGTAAGTAAGGAGACCACAGTAAAATAGTTATTCAAAGTCAATCAATCAAACTCTAATGAAATCAAATCAAATCGCTGACACAAGTATAAATTCACAAAGCAGACATGGGTAAATTTGCTGACATGAAATTGCATAGAATGTAAAAGTAAAACGTTGTCATAACATATTAAAAACGTAGAGATTTTAACAATCAAGGCGATGAGATATGCCAAGAATCAAATGTTGGTAAATTTCTACTAAAACACAGCATTAAAAATTACGTTTTTTCCTGCAAATAGAAGCACGAATTGGTGGAGAAAAATACATCAAAATGCAACACAAAAGGGCATCAAATTGCAGTAAAATAACCAACACAAAATTGCAACATAAAGACACATGATCTAGCCTTGTAAGGTCCACCAAAACGCGGTTAAAGGAGGATGATATCGTAGCCAAAAAAGGATCCATGAGTTTGTTGAAGATGACCCATGTTTTTGTTGAGACAATATGCCAAGAAATCGATTAGAGATGAATCGCAGAGATAATCATTCAAAAGAAATGTGGAGATTAATTGAAATCACATAGTTAATTTATGGATTTGTTTATGTGCAAGGGTAAATGGAACGCAGAGGTAAATTGACGCAAATACAAATTAAGTACAGAGATTAGCCACCACAAGAACACTCAAAGATAATATTTCAAGGAAACATCGAGGTTTTCAGAGTTTAAACAATCAAAACGCAAAGGTACTTGTTCATAAGAAGGCGCAAAGATCAATGATTATTCATAAGAGAAAAATGTTGAGATAAGTAAGGGATAGATAACTGGGCGAAATTTATCCTTCACTTATTATCCATGCACGGGAAATCAATACATTTGAATCTATAGGTCTTTAAACAATGGAGTGACAACCGTCGATTCGGCTCCTGGCCGAATGCTCAGGCACAGACTAATAACTAAAGGGATAAGGGACAGAAGATAAAAACTCAGTTTTTCTTCGAATTAATAAATAAAAACAAATTCAGAGAATTCATTGCAATCAGAGGTTGGGTTCTCCACGAGAAATCAATTTATAATACAAAGAGCAAGGGGATTCCAAATATCATAGGAAGGTGGGTGCAAGAAAACTCATGGTGATGAAATCTTCAACCGAGCACATAAAAATAACATGGGTAAATTAAATTTCATTGTAAGTAACAAATTTAATAGGCGTACCTTAGCCAAATGTGAATGCTCTGAAGTTGTTGTCCTGCATGCACTATGTCCAGCTCTCACTTGCCAACTGATGTGAGCTCACCGGTACCTCCCAGCCAATGCTAGGGGTACTCTTCTTTCCCCTCATCCCCCCGAGTCACAAAGGGGCCACACACACAAAACCAGAGAACTACTAGCACCCAAATTGCCTTGCAAGGTCAAGCTACCACTCATTACCCGATCTGGGTATCCCAACTCCCACAAGAGAACCTCAGTCAAGACAAAAATTCAGCAGCGTAACGTTACGCAAAAAGATGAGATCATACCCATCCTACTCCATCGTTTTTATATAGTTTTCAAGTAATTAGTTTCCCAAATTCTCATTTAATTAATTAGGAAAAACCTCCCTCGTACACATGTCGCCTAATCCCCTAGTTGTACTAGAAAATTGATATTATTAAATAATTAATTATTCCTATTTCCCTCACCCACCTAAAAGCATTCCTAAAAATGCTCATTGGTGTCCCAATATTCCCTTACAAATCTTAAATGACTTACGCCTTACTTAATTCCTACTTGAGTTCATAAATAGCAAGTTCCCAAGGCAAGATTCCTTACTAAGTTAGACATTCATATTTTTCTTTACGTTTCCCCTTTTCTTTAGGTTTCCCCTTTTTCTTTAAGTTTCCTATTTCTTTTAAGTTTCCCTCTTTTTCCTTTTTAATTAAAAATCAAATTAGCAAGCGTAGATAAAACAACCATTTACGCTTTTTCTTCTTTAATTAAAAATTAATTTAGCAGGTGTAGATGAAACAACCATTTACCCTCTTTTTTTTTAACAAAAATTACATTAGCAAAAATAGAGAAAAACGACCATTTCCCTTTTTTAAAATTTTAATCCTCCATTATAATTTTGACTTCAATAAATAAATTTGAATTTCTTATCCCCCTTCTTGTTACATGTTCATTTATTATTATTATTATTTGACCACATGTTCTACTTAGACCTAGATTTTAATTTCACTAGGTTGGGCGACATTTTTATTAGGGAAATTGTTTTTAAATCTTACTTATCACATCATTCATTTTAAGGCCTTCTAGGTTTATTCACTTACCATTTAATATCATGACATGACCTTCAGGACGCACTAGGTGCTCCAAGCGTGCCACTCACCTCTTTTCGTTTTCCTTGCGCGATGTGACCTTCAGGACGCACTACGTGCTCCAAATGTGCCACTCGCCTCTTTTCATTTTCCTTGTGCGATGTGCTCTTCAGGACTCACTACATGCTCCAAGGGTGCCACTCGCCTCTTGAATGACTTGGTATACATCAAACCCCTGGAGTCAATACTCCACTAGTTGATCTTGTGGGAGACTAAGGGCCTCTAAGGAATAAGGCCCCTACCTTATTGCGCGTCCCTTAGAATCATTGTGAGTGACTGTCACAGTCTTCCCTCACAACATCATGGGTTTTCATGAACTAGGTAATCATTAACCTAAAGTTCGAGCCATGGCGGGAGTGCTAGTAGGCTGTGGCAAGGCTGTTGTCACACCTCTCCCTCAAAGTCTCTAGTTTTCCTGCGTGACCCCTCTACTCCACATGTGAGTCTGATCGGAAAGATATGGTCAACCTACATCCATCAACGAATCATGTCAGCAATAATGATCAATCATCATAACATCTAATCATATGTACATATGTAACATCAACAATATTCAACCCAATAGTCCACTCAATGACTTGATCCAGAGTCCAAGGGGTTTCATCGATGCCTCTGCATCCTCGAGGTCCAAAGTCCTGCACACTCAAGAGAACCTATTCAATAGCACCTGTCTATGTAATACAACCAAATAACATATCATCAAATCCATAATATCTCATAATCATAATCAAATGACCAATAGTATAAAAATATGGATCACTTGCAAGCAAGTGTCCTCAAAGAATAAGCTCACTATGTGCACACAAGAGCGGGATGTTATATACACCCCCTCTTTGTTTAAACTTTGTCCCAAAGTTTCATAGTATAAAAGTGCCTAAATAAAGTGTATCTTAGTATCATAAGTCTATCTATCAATCAAAATGGAAATTGTTGACGCATATCATATGCATCCTCCTAGGTCACCGAGTGCGGACTAGAGTTGTCCCACTAGACCTTGACCTGATATACTATTCGACATCGTAGCTGTCGAATACGATGGTCCGGGATACGGATCGGCTCTGCCGTGAGTGCACCCTCGTCCGATCCTGCAAGGAAATCATGTCAACAACATGAGTAGGATCACTAACATAATGTCTCAAAACAGAGATGTGAAAGACATCGTGTGTATGCCTCAAAGAATCAAGCAAGGCTAGTCGATGGGTCACGGGCCCCTTCCTTTCCACAATCTTGAAAGGTCCCACGAACCTAGGAGAAATTTTATCACCCTTTCCAAACTTGATTGAACTCTTATGCGTTTTCACCCACAATAAAACTCGGTCGCCAACTTTGTAACTATGATTGACACGATGCACATCGGCATAAATCTATTTTCGATCATACACTTCCTTGATCCTTTGTCTTATAGTTTGCATTGATATTCCATTTCTTGGATCGCTTATGGCCCCACCAGGATCCTATCCTCAAGTCAATCCCAACTCAAAGGCGTCTGACACGGTCACCCGTAAAGAAAATTGAAAGGCTACATCTTAATGGTTCTTTGATAACTATTGTTATATGTGAATTCTACCAGTGGCAAGAATTCTTCCCAACTCTTATGTTGGTCCATCACATACATACACAACATGTTCTCCAAGATTTGGTTTGTTCATTCGATTTGACCATCTGTCTCTGGGTGATACGCAGTACTAAAGTTAAGTTGGGTTCCCAAGGCCTCTTGGAAACTAGTCCAAAATAGTCTAGTAAACATCAATCCTCGATCGGATATAATCCTCTTAGGTATGCCATGCAGTCTCACAATCTCATTGATGAAAACTCTAGCTATGTCAGGTTCCTGATACGTCGTATGCACAGGAATAAAATGATCACTCTTCATCAGAGTGTCGACTACCACAAAAATCGAGTCGTGTCTCCTTGCCATCAGTGGAAATCCAACAATGAAATCCATCGAAATGACCTCCCATTTTGATTTTGGAATATCATGTGGCTCTAGTAATCCTACGGGATGTCTATGTTCAGCCTTCACCTGCTAACATTCTAGACATCTTGCCACGTAGTTGACTATGTATACCTTCATTCCTTTCCATAAGAATACGGGTTTAAGGTCTGCCCTCGTCTTCGTGACTCTAGGATGAGCCATGTACATTGCTTTGAGAGCCTTGTTTAGGATCAAACTCCTCAACTCGTCATTCAATGGTACGTAAATTTTATTTTTAAATATCAATAATCCATCATCGTCCAATGTAAATCCTTCAAATATCGGTACCATCATTGTGTTTTGTCCGATAAAATCCTTGACCTCTTTGTACCAGTCATCATCATGTTGTAAAGTTAGAATATTTTCATGTAGATTCTTTTGAAGAGGCATCACCGAAAATATGCACGGTCTTCGACTCAATGCATCAACCACTCTATTCATTTCTCCCTTTATGTAAGTGATCTTGAAATCATACTTGCTAAGTAATCCTGACCAATGCTATTGTCGAGCGTTCAAGTTGATTTGCGTAAAGATGTGTTCTAGTCCAGAGTGGTCCATTTTTAGTTCAAATTTATGTCCAATAAGGTAATGTCTCCAAACTCTCAAGGCATAAACAATGAATAACAACTCCAAATCATGCGTTGCATAGTTCTCCTCATGACTTCTCAACTTTCTCGAGATGTAAGCGATCACTCACATGTCTTGCATCAAGACTCCGCCTAAGCCTTCCTTGGATGCGTTAGTGCATACCAAGAAGTTTTCATCCATGCTAGGGACCTTTAGTATCGATGTCATTGTCAACAGCTTCTTGAGCCTCCGAAATGCCTCTGTGCATTTCTCGGTCCAAACAAACTTCTTGTTTTTCTTCTGCAATTTCATAACCAGATTTTCTATCTTTGAGAAACCCTTGACGAACCATTGATAGTATCCCACTAAACCCATGAATCTATGCACTTCAGGGACATTTGTTGGTGCAGGCCATTCCATAATAGCCTTGACCTTTGTTGGATCCATGGCGATACCTTCGTCAGAGATGACATGACCTAAGTAGTGAATCTTCGATTGATAAAATGAGCATTTAGACAAATTCCCATACAATTTGTTCTTTGGAAAACACTTTAGTACCAAGTGCAAGTGTTCATCATGCTCCTCCATCATCTAAGAATAAATCATAATATCGTCAATGAATACTTGGATGAACTTGTCCAAGTATTCATGGAACACCACCTTCATCAAACTCATAAATACCCCTGGGGCGTTCATCAGTCCAAATGGTAAAATAGTAAAATTGTAATGTCCAAACCTCGTCTTAAAGGAATTATTAGGGACTTCATCCTCCTTCATCCATAACTATTGATACCTTGATCTCAAGTCGATCCTTGAAAACATCGTCTCGCCTTTCATCTAATAGAATAGATCATCAATACTTGGCAATGGGTACTTATTCTTGACTGTTTCCTTGTTCAATTGATGGTAGTCAATGATTCTCCACGAACCATCCTTCTTTCATATGAAAATAACAGGTGCACCCCACAGTGACACACTTGGATGTATGAGTCTTAGGTCCAACAACTCCTTCAGTTGCATTCTCAACTCTTGTAATTCCAGGGTCGACATCTGATAAGGCATTCTTGCTATCGATTCAGTTCTTGGTTTTAGGTCTATGGTAAATTCCAACTCCCTCTCTGGCAACATCCCAAGTAACTCCTCAGGGAAGATGTCTGCAAACTCTCTCACCACTGGAAGGTGTTCTAGTCCTTCCTCTACTCCCTTCTCATTTAACGCAAGGATCGCATAAATATTATATCCCTTGTGCATGCTCTTCTGTAGCTGCAAAGAAAAGATGAACCTCAGGGAAACTCCCTGGTTCATACCTACAAACACATGTCTTTGTTCCTTATCATCAACCAAGCTCAATCGTTTCTTCTTACAGTTGAGTATATCCTCATGTGATTCTAACTAGTCCATACTGATCACGACATCATAAGACCCTAAGGTTTTGACTTACAGGTATTCAGGTGTGGAGCATACCAAAGCAGCTCCATAAAACATGCCTCGTACTCGGGAACCGTATGATTGTCCTATCATAAGGCATTGAACTCATTGAGTTGATGCTTAATGAATTCCACTGACAGATACCTCTCTTGGAACCATTTCTCGAACAATTCCCATGACATGTCTTCGACGACCATGTTCAATTGCAGCAAGAACGTTTTCCACCATAGAAGAGTGCTCCCATTCAGTTGAAATACCTCCATGCAGAAATTCATGTTGGAGGTATATTTGTGAAGCACAAAGCACATTGACATATTCTCCAACCACGCCTCGGTGTCTGTGTCATCCGAGGCACCACAGAACTCAAGAAATTTGACCTTCTCGAGTTCTCGGTGAATGCTACTTGTACTGATTGGAGTTCGCGGTGGACCCTCAGGGGGTGCCAACACCCTGGCCTAATTTCTATCCCAACAGTTGATCAATGACTCAGATAATCTCTGGAAGGACCCTATTCATACCATCATCATCTCGTACAACAATCAAATCCAACCCAAGGGCTTGTTATTCTCCCTTGGAGGTTAGACTGTGAGGGCACGGGCACTTTTGGAGGCATCGCACCTCCTTCCATGACACCATGTTGTGAACCTCTGTGGCGCCCTCTAATCGAGATCACCGCATGGGAACGTTAAAGTTTTAATTAGTGTTAAGTTATTACTCAAGGGTTTACTATAGTGGAAAGCATGGCGATACACAGTCGCAAGGTTGAACTTGCTCTGATACCATATGTAACGACCTCGTCGTTAAGACTACAAATGATACAAGAAAGTGATTTTTTTTTCTTTAGGAAGGAAGGCAACGACGACAACAGTTAAACCACAAAACTTGACAACAAACACCACAGACACAGATCAGGAAACAGACAACAACGACTCAACACACTAGCACATCATGCAACTGGGTGAAACATGCGATAATAAAAAGGAAGATAAAATCGGCTACATGCCCGACACAAGAAATACAATGCCTAAAATCTAAAGGATAACATCAACAACCGAACACATCAGCTTCGATGACCAGTAACTAGAACCTTCCCGGTGATCAAGAGACAACACAAGAGTTACAAAACAAGTACCACCATAAAAATAACATTCTCAACCACATCGGGTAGTGCACAATCCTAAGTCGGGTTATCGTTTGTTCTTCTTGATCCATGCACGCAACGATCCAATATCAAGAAATCATGTTTCCATAGTGCGATGGGAACACTAGGGACCCATGCACAACTGGACTAATTCCAACCCTTAATCCCAACATAAAATCCGGCAATGCAACAACCTTACAAAAATACATTCAATAAATCAAAAGGTCCTTATCTAGTTCCTTGTTGGGACAACATTTAAGGATTCTATTAGGAAATAATCCCAGTACTTATAATCAAACAATTAAGATTAACATAAGTCAAAAACCATTATAGACGATCAACGCATTAAACATCTTTAAACCATTGATCTAAATGAAAAAGAGGTTGTTAATCCAATCGAAGGAGTAATGCCCTACTCATAATTAAATCATTAACCAGTTATATCGCCAATGAGACTGAAACTATATGAATTTGTTGTCTTAAATCTCTATTTAAAAATGAAACTATATATCGAATATAATTGTTTCAGTGCAATAGAAACAAACATATTATTCACATAACAATACATCGAATACATTTGTAATTGTTCCGATTTATCAATCAAATAAATTGGTTTGATTGGGGTAAATGTTGTGAATAAATTTTTAAATTCTATGATTTGGGGTAATCCCTTTGATTTAGCTATCAATTATATCGTTTTCCTTAAACAATATCAATTATCAAAAACTAGTTGTCTTTTACAAAATATAGTTTGTTGTCCTTTAAAAGGAATCACAGCCTATGATGTCGTTCTCGCTTAAAAATAAATTGATCATATTGAAGGAAATAACAAGGAGTTAACAATATATTTAGAAATTTGTTGTCACTAAAATCGCCATACGTATATCTCTGCTAACAAATACATGGCTATACCAATACACAAATATATCTCTACACAACATACAACTATACAGATATATAAAATCGTTGTTATATATTTACTTTCAACAATGTTAACCGCTATTCATCAATACAAGTGGTTGTATCTATTACAACATCGTTGTCAATGTATAAAAGTGTTGTCTGTATTCCAATATAAATAAATTGTTTTCTATATTCACATGTAAATAAAAAAAATTGTTTGTATATTTAAAACACAGGCGCACAGTCATAAATTAGATAAAAATGCATGGTTATGACCAGTTAAGAAACCAAACGGATTCGCTGCCATTAAAAGGTACAGTGGTAAGTAACGATACCACGGTAAAATAGCTATTCAAAGTCAATAAATCAAATGCTAATCAAATGAAATCAAATCGTAGACACAAGTATAAATTCACAGAGTAAACATGGGTAAATTCGCTGACATGAAATCGCATAGCATGTAAAAGTAAAACATTGTCATAACATATTAAAAATGTGGAGATTTTAACAATCAAGGGGTTGGGATATGCCAAGAATCAAGCACTGGTAAAGTTATACTAAAACTCAACAATAAAAACCATGTTTTTGTCAGCAAATAGAAGCATGAATTGTTGGAGAAAAACCCATCAAAATGTAGCACAAAAGGGCATCGAATGGAAGTAGAATAACCAACAAAAAATTGCAACATAAAGATACACAATCTAGCCTGGTAAGGTCCACCAAAACGTGGTTAAAGGAGGATGATATCGTAGCCAAAAAAGGAGCCACGATTTTGCTGAAGATGAACCATGTTTTTGTTCAGATAATATGCCAAGAAATCGATCAGAGATGAATCATAGATATAATCATTCAAAAGAAACACAGAGATGAATTGAAATCACATAGTTAATTTATGGGTTTGTTTATGTGCAGGGGTAAATGGAACACAAAGGTAAATTGACACAGATACAAACTAAATGCTGAGATTAGCCACCACAAGAACGATCAAAGATAATCTTTCAAGGAAACATCGAGGTTTTCGGAGTTTAAAAAATCAAAACTTAGAGGTACTCGTTCACAAGAAGGCACAAAGATAAGGGATTATTCATAAGAGAAAAACACAGAATTAAGTAAGATATAGATAATTGGGTGAAATTTATCCTTCACTTATTATCCATGCATAGGAAAGTAGGGCATTTGAATTTATAGGTCTTTAAACACTGGAGTGACGACCATCGATTCGGCTCCTGGCCGACTGCTCAGGCATGGACTAATAACTAAAGGGATAAGGGACAAAAGATAAAAACTCAGTTTTTCTTCGAATTAATCAATAAAAACAAATGCAGAGAATTCATTGCAATTAGAGGTTGGGCTCACCATGAGAAATCAATTTAGAATTCATAAATAACAAATTCCCAAGGAAATATTCCTTACTAAGTTAGACTTTCAGTTTTTTCTTTGCGTTTCGACTTTTCTTTAGGTTTCCCCTTTTTCTTTAAGTTTCCTATTTATTTTAAGTTTCCCTCTTTTTCCTTTTTAACTAAAAATCAATTTAGCAAGTGTAGATAAAAAAAACCATTTACCCTTTTTATTCTTTAATTAAAAATTAATTTAGCAAGTGTAGATGAAACAACCATTTACCCTCTTTTCTTTTTAACAAAAATTACATTAGCAAAAATAGATAAAAGAACCATTTCTGTTTTTAAAATTTTAATCCTCCATTATAATTTTCACTTTAATAAATAATTTTGAATTTCTTACCCCCCTTCTTGTTACATGTTCATTTATTATTATTATTATTATTTGACCACATGTTCTACTTAGACCTAGATTTTAATTTCACTAGGCTGGGCGACATTTTTATTAGGTAAATTTCTTTTAAATATTACTTATCACATCATTCATTTTAAGGCTGTATAGGTTTATTCACTTACCAGTTAATATTGTGACATTCCCTTCAGGATGCACTAGGTTCTCCAAGGGTGCCACTCGACTCTTTCCATTTTCCTTGCATGGCATGCCCTTTAGGATGCACTACGTGCTGCAAGGGTGTCACTTGCCTCTTTCTATTTTCCTTGCGCGACGTGCCCTCTAGGACGCACTATGTGCTCCAAGGGTGCCACTTGCCTGTTGACTGACTTGGTAGACATCAAACCCCTGGAGCCAATACTCCGCCAAGTGATCTTGTGGGAGACTAAGGGCCTCTAAGGAATAAATCCCCTACCTTATTGCGCACCCCTTAGAATCATCGTGAGCGACTATCACAGTCTGCCCTCATGGCATCGCGGGTCTTCTCAAGGTATGTAATCATTAACCTATAGTTCGAGCCACAGTGGGAGTGCTAGTAGGTTGTGGCAAGGCTATTGCCACACCTCTCCCTCAAAGTATTTGGTTGTCCTATGTGATCCCTCTACTCCACATGTGAGTCTGGTCGGAAAGTTATCCTCAGCCTGCATCCATAAATGAATCATGTCAACAATAATAATCAATCATCATAACATCTAATCGTATGTGCATATCTCAAATCAACAATATTCAACCCAACAGTCCACCCCCTAACTCGATCTGAAGTCCAAGGGTTTTCATTGATGCCTCTGCATCCTCGAGGTCCAAAGTCTTGCACACTCAGGAGAACCCAGGAAATAACACCTGTCTATTTAATACAACCAAATAGCATATCATCAAATCCATAATATCTCATAATCATAATCAAACAACCAATAGTATAATAATCTGAATCACATGCAAGCAAGTGTCCTCAAAGAATAAGTTCTCTCAATGCGCGCAAGAGAGGGATGTTATAGTGTATTTATATATTGTCAATAAGATTGTGTGTGATGTTGATCACAATTTAATTATGATGTTGAAGCCCTCCTTCAATCTTTTCTTTTGTTGCACATAAATATTGTACTTAGGTTATTGAAGAACCATTTTATTTCATAATCTCAAGCAATAAAGATTTAGGTTTTTCTACCTATCACTCTCCTAATACAAGATATCACAAATATATCTTTTAGTCCAAGAGGAGTACCACCTCTCTAAAAATGAAGGGGGGCTAATGTCCTCATGAGGTTGTTGTTTCAGTCTTGACAGATTCAAGTGTCAATAGTGACCAAACCCAAAGTCTCTCATTGAGAAAAATCATATTATTTCTAAGTCAACCAATCTTTTATTTCCTCCCGATATGGATGCCACCTCATTCTCTCCCTTCATCATGAAATACAAAACCTTTTGGTCCCACCAACAAAACCATTTGTTGGCCTTCTTTCACTCATCCTTATTAACATTTGTAGGTTGGTGACCCAAGGTTCATCCATATTTGACCAACAAAACCCCAAGGCTTTGAAATATCAATCCTCATTCTAATACTAAATAATTCCCCACCCGATATGCCATGAGAATAACAAAGATCATTTGGTCTTGTGTTGGTGATGAAGGGTTAAACTACACTAGGAATCCCCTTGGCATGACATTCACACATTTGATTATAGTTCATTAAGATATCAATAGCATGCAACATTACCATATTCATCCATTGAAATCATAATCAACATAGTAAATGATAGGAATAACAACAACTTTATATTATCTACATTCAAATAGTAGCATGCGTGGACCAACAGACTCATAATTCATGAGGAACAATGCTCTGGGATTTCATACACTCTATCAACGATGCATTACATGTCACTTTGTTCTTTCTATCAGAATCTATAAATAATACGAAGATGAGTCTATTAGAGACTGGTTACAAACTGTTCTATCCACATACAAAACTGTACTTCAAACTAACAACATGACTCATGCAAAAACAAGCCAGATTGATTTATCTTCTTTGGTCTGTTGCAGACCTCATATTCTCCAAACTCTTCTCTATGCCTTTGATTCTCCTTTTCCTTTCCTTCTCTACTCTTAGCCTCTACTCTACTCTCTCTATTGACTGTTAGTTCTACATGCTTCTACCACCCACATGCAACCCACGTAGCCTCTTTCGTGTCGTGGTAGTCTTAAATAACTTTCCATATCATCCCTTAACTACTCCATGATATCTCGTGCTTCTTGAGTTCATCATTCGAAAATATTGTTGAAGATCTTTTTCTTTATTAAGCATGCATGTGTTATCTTCTTGAGTTCATCATTTATCTCAAATATTTGGGTGCCAATAGATGGTCGCGATTTCTCTAGGATAATTTTATGGATTCATAATGTATTGATGTCAATCTTACATTGTTTATAGCATGACAATAATTCTCCAAGAAACAATTAGAGAAGATGAAACATGTAAGTCTATGGAGAAATCTTGGTTTAAAACTATTATATGATTATGCTCCCTTTTTCACCTGTAAGACTATGATTTTGGAGCAATATACCAATTGGTAACCAGTGTCACCTTTGGGCCAAACAATTGTATATGATTGACTGGGAACTGTTGTACTCTAGGTCTAAACATTAACCTAGATACAAATATTGAACTATTGGTCATCCTATGGACATATTCCCATCTACCAAGACACCTAGGTACCTATCTGTGATGCTTACCATTTTTATAGGAGAATATTTAATATACAAGATGTGCCAATGTCAATCCTACATTCTTTATGCACTAGCCACTAAGGAATTATAGTGCAATAGTATTTCACAAAGAAAACAATATAGGATATGAAACTTGTAACCACACTTTACCAAGAAGACTCAAGAATCATTATATACTATTTCCAACCATTAATACCTTAAACATTGATTCATTGATTTAGTGTACAATTTCCCAAAAACAAAGAGACTAGATGTGTTGTAGAAAAGAGCCATGAGTTAGTGGATGGAAACGCAATGAGGGAGGGAGGAGGAAAAGGGAAGGGTGAAGAATGAGAATGAGAAAGAAGAATTTCATAAGAGTGGAGGAAGGAGAGAAGAATAGATGGAAAACAACATCTCATTCAATATTTTCATTTTCATGTCCAACAACAAAATTGTGATTTGCAAAGCTACCAAATTAATAATGCATCACATACATTGATAATCAACTCGAACTTGAAGTATTTTTCATCCCCTTGGCTCCTTCTTTAGTGGAATATTGATTCACTAATTCTTTTTCTTTCCTTCTACCAAGCTTCCTACAAAAGAGAGATTAGTACTATGGGTGACTCTTACTGCACCACAAAAAAAATATTTAGTAACTCAATCAATGTACTTAAATGACCTATATCATGTGCCATGCTAAAAAATGAATGAATACTATCTTAACCAATGAAAGAATGGAAATGAATGAATGGATTTCAAACCAATGCAAGAATGAAAATGCACCTTTGGTAACTCTCCGACAACAATTCCAAAAATCATGTGATTTTTAATTACCTTTCTAATTTCTCAGAAAAGATAGTTAGGAAGACTATGCATTTAATTATCAATCTGGGATTTGTATGAAACTTGCAAGTTACCGTGCACTATATGTGTAGATTGCATTCTATGACTCTACTGGTTTGTTGTGTAGTTTTAGTATAAATGATTAATTTTGGAGAGAAAGTATAAACATTTCATAAGTTTTGGCAAGGTTCTATAAATTGCAAGAAATAAAATCCACACATGCTGAAAGGAAAGTAAATTAATTCAACCGGCTTGGAAGCAACGTGTTCTGACCCTAGTTGAATGTAATTACAAGAAATGAAAACTTGCTAAGTTAATTCAAGCGAACTGGAAGCAACGTGTTGTGACCCCAGTTGAATGTAATTATAAGAAATGAGAATATGCTAAGGTAATTCAATCAGACTGAAAGTGATGTATTATGACCCCAATTGAATGTAATTGACATTGTAGGAAAGGAAATCTAACTAATTGCAAGAAAGGAAGTTCTAACTAATTGTAGGAAAGGAAATTATAACTAATTGCAATAAAGGAAATTCTAACTAATTGCAGGAAAGGAAATATATTCCTTGCCAAATCAATCATTCTTATCACTCACTCCAACAAGCATAATAATTGCATTAAGCACATTTATTCAAAAGCATAAAGGAATGCAAACCCAATCTAATCTGCAATTATCTTAAATAGAAATTAGAAATAAATATATAAATTCAATACTATGTGAATAATCGACTGAATAAATAAATTAATGGTTAAATAAATCCAATCCCTCATGAATAATTAATTGAAACAATAAATGAAATCACATTGAAAAGAATTGATTGCAGAAATAAATGAATGAATCTATTACTAATCTACAACATAATTAAATAAATCAATCTAACATAAATAAATTAATCTTTTTTTTTGTAAGCTAGTTTTTTTTATTACCTCCTATAAATTGAAATCAAAATGCATAACTAGGGTCCTGATGCTAGAGCTTCCAACAATGGAAACCAACTTCGACAATAGGACACAATTGTCTATGAGAGTCTACGTTGTGGGCCAAAATAGTATTGTCTAATACTATTGTAATTGTCTATCAAAAACAAGCATTTAATGATAACTATAACAAAAAGGATCATAGAGCATAGATGGAAACAAGATTCAGTCTTCTGACGATCTTTTGTTGGCATGGTGTTGTTAAGGGGCATGCCACTCTGGGAATATGACTCGTTGAAATAATCTTACCTGGAATTGTTGTCCTCACTACAGTTGAGAAAGAATATCATAGAGAAACCCAATTTTGTGCTCCATCACCTCATGTCAGTATTTCTCGTCGGCCATTTCCTCACAAAGGTTGAATATTAGTTGGATTTGGTCTTTTGAAAATTGAGTGGGGAATTCTTCAAATTCTGGCAGATGGAGGCCCTCACCTTTCTCTATGAATATGTCTCCCAATTCCTCCCTCCTAGACCCAACATTAGATGATTCACATTGAACATTTATATTAGGGGAAATTATAGGAGCTTCCACATTGTGTTGATTGAGCTATGAGGTAAATTCCTCCTCCACTATCACATGGCCCCAGAGCTCTTCCTCATGATGATGACAAGAAGATTCATGCTACTCATCATCCTGATTCAATTGCTGGTATGAGGAGGTAGAACGAATGGAAGAGGGTGATATACTACGACGTTGACTAGAGAAACATCGAAAAGTGCCACTACCATATTGAACCTTGCCCCTTTTGTAAGACACATTGTGCAACAAGAGTAGGCTCAGTACACAATCCATTGTCAGCCAGTGATAAGTTAATATAGGAGTCCATGGGTCAAAGGTAAAATGAATCCCTTTTCTCCCTACGAGAATTGTTTTATACAATTGGGATCAACATTGTCAGTTTCTCAAAATACCCAGTGCAAAGTCATGTACAATAAGTGCATACATTATTGTTGCATTAAGCTTTACCATTAGAGAAATACCTATCCTGTATATCTAAAACCTCATCATACCCTGAGAAGTGAGGTCTCGCATGAAATGAGTGTCTCGATAGAATGAGATCTAATCAACCTCTTGCCTCACCTCGAGAGATATGAAGAGCATTGGGTGGCTACGTGAGGGACCATGTGGTAGTTGGTCATGTGGTATGATGTAACACCCCATCCAGGGGTATAAATAAATTAATATAACTAAAAACTATTATCTAAATTAAAACGAGACTTTGGGAAGTATAATGTATTCCATCATAAGAGTCCTCCCCATAGATTGGAGAAGGAACTCTCTTTTGTACATAAATTTGCTTGAAACAAATAACAATTGAGATCTACAGGTTTCTCATGTGGTTCGCTAATAATTAGAAAATAATAAATGAGATCCACAAGTTTCTCATGTGGTTTGCTAACAATTAGGAAATAATAAATGAGATCCATAAGTTTCTCATATAGTTTGCTAACAATTTGCTAATAAATACATAATTCCAAGGTCCTTCCTAACAACTTGTCTAAGAATTCCAAGATTCTTGTTAACTCCCATTGAATTTAGGATGTATTTGGATCCCAAATTCAAATTATGAGATGGGAGTTATAATAATTTGGTCAAAACATATCCCAAATGACTTTTAATAGTGTTTGACTTCCTTGATCCATGATATCTTCAATGGAGATCTTAGAATATTTTTATAAAATCAAATCTTCACCTATATCCACCAACAAACTTCTTCCTTTGTCTTCAAACTATTAAAATCATAGTTTGAGATAGTCGACAAATAAATTGTAGCTAACAAATTAAATTGGATCATATGAAATTATATAAGAATGGATTTATGCACATGAAAAATTCATTATCCATAGTTAAACCATATAACTTATATTTGAATATATTTTCCATGGTTGGTAGTGTTTGAAGATTGAATTTTGTGAATCCACACTACTATCCATGCAATATGCCTGGAGCAAAAGCACCAGTGTCGTAGCAAAATTTCGGTGTTGCAAAAAAGGCACACAAAGTTCAGGTGTTTTGGAAACTATGTGGGTGTTGTAGCAACTGTATGGGTGTTCTAGAAACTACTGTGAGGTGTTCCAATAGTTGTATCACAACAACAGTGTTGCAACAACTGCATTGGTGTCATAGCAACTGCGTGGGTGTTGCAGCAACTACTGTGAGGTGGTGTAGATTAAGGTGTTGCAACGATGGTGTCATGGAAATGATGTTGCATCAATGTTGCAACAACACTATTGAAGAAAATGGCAACTGGTTCTACAACTATCAAAAGATAACCCATTTTTCAAAGATAAATGCAAAATATGTTATCTCTAATATTTAACCATAATTCACACAAAATACTAAGGGAATGCAATGGAAAACACTTTAAGTCCAAATCCCACACATAAGCATAAAAATAGATTAATAGAGAGTCATAGATATGTGAAGAGGGATTAAAAATAGGGAAAAGAGAATGTAAAATAATGACATTTATAAGGGGGTTTGACGTGACAATTAAAAAAAATATTTGTCTATAAATAAAATATTTCAATGTCCACCTTAAGTGTACATACACACACATTGTAGATCCATCTTCACTTTGGATTTATCATAGGTAGAGAGGTATGAAGCCCTTCATGGTGAAAAAGTTTTTAGAATTGAAAAAGAATGAGAGATTGTATCCCTCTGGATTCATGATAAATCCAAAGTTAAGATGAATCTAGATTCATTTTTAATGGGTAAATTTTTTTTACTATGTCATTAAATAAATTAATATTTTAAAACTTTCTCTAATAATTTACTATTTTAATAATCATGAAACAACCTTAATAATTTACTATTTTAATAATCATGAAACAACCTTAATTGAACTTATTTTTTAATATGAAAATATAAATAATAATTATAATATCATTAAATCCAAATTATAGTGAAAAATCACTTTCAAATTTAATTTATTGATTTCACATATTTTATAAAAATAATATTATAATAAAATAGGTAATAGAAACATTCAAAGTAACCAATTAAATAATTTTGTGGTACAAGGGACCCCCTCCACCTAACGATTTTAGTAAAGTCTATAGAGGTATATATACCCTACCCTCCTTTAGATTTGAACCTATAACTTCTTAAGAGGAAACACATGTTCTTAGTCATTAGACCCACTCAAAATGTTCTTAGCCATTAAAAATAGTATATAATTAATGCAATTACTATGTTATTAATCCAATAAATAAAAATTAATCCAATAAATAAAAATTAATGAATCATCATGTGAAAAATAATAAATCATCATGGTTAAGTTATATCACTTTATTATTTATTATTTAACATTTATAAGAGGAAAAAATTACCTTTTATGTATTATAATTTTTTCAATATTTTTTTTTTATTTAATATTTTCTTTTATTTAATACATAACAAAATTTGACTATGACATTCTTTTAACTTGAATAATTGATGTCTTTATTAACCTTAATCTCATTTACAGGAAAAAAAATTCAATATGAGATCAAACATTTTTTAATTTTATATTTTTGTTAATGTTCAAATATCTTATATTTTTTTAAAAATTAAAAAAAAAACTTTTTTCAATCATTATTAAATTTGATAAAATACCCAACACTAATAAATTAATATATGATATAAAAAAATCAAATAACAATATAATATTAATAATTTATATTATATTTCAAAAATAAATATTAGCTAATATTAATTACCAAATAGCTCCATTATTAATAAATTAAATATCAATCAATTTTAAATTATATATAATACTTTAATAATATTTACTTTTATGATTTTGTAACTAATATATCTTAAAAATATTAATAAATATATATTTTACAAAAATTTATATAATAATTTATCAAAATACAAATCTTATTTCACATTATATATTAGTACGAAAGTACATGTCTTATGACGTTTATACAATCTGAGTGGATCTAATGATTAAAAACATGTGTTTCCTTTCAATAAATCACAAGTTCAAATCTAAAAGGGTAGGGTATATATACCTTCTTAAACTTTACCAATCAAATAGTTGAGTAGAGAAAATCCCTTATCCCACAATCAAAAAAGAAATAGATTATTATTATTACATTATATTACTCAAAACATTTTTAACTTATTTTTTTAATTTGATATCTTTAAATATACCTCAAATAAACAATAACATATATTTCAAATAAAAATAACATATATTGTACTATGAAAACTCTATAAAAGATAATAAAATAATAAACCGTCCCTACCATAATATGATATTACCCCATCACATTACCATTACCATATGGTATAGAATGAGAGTGATAATATTTTATAATGTTCCCAAATCCACCTTTTTCGATAATTAGGATATAACCACAACAAATTTAAAATTGGTTTTCCATGTAGAATAAATCATTAGTAAAAATATAATTATGTTATAAATGTCTTGATTTAAATGTATCCAGAATTACAAAATTGTATTATTAAAATGTATAAATTTAAATATTATTAAAAAAAACTAATATTTATTTGTTAATAATAATAAAATATTAATATAAAAATTTATATATATATATATATATATGAAAAAAAACCGTTTTTAAATACTAATTTTATTAATACATAAATTACAAATTTATGTGACCAACCATAACATAATGTAATCTATCATCCAATATCTCAACACTATATAGATTAACTAACACTATACAGATTAACCAACTTGAAATAACCATTTTTATCTCCAATACCTATATCACTTGATCCAATATTTAGACAACCCCTCTCGACCACTTTTTGACTCAACAAAAGGAAAATCCTTCCGTTATTATGCTCCCTTGGAAATCCTTTCCTACTCATGGAAAGGGAGTCTTTGAACAAGATATAACTAGCTTACTATAGGAAGTAGTGCAACTATTTAGATTATCTCAACCATGACTATCCATTGATTTGGCGTGATTCTTTGATAGTAAAACTGAATAATGGGTTCTTATGGTAATGATATTTCACATGGAATCATAATCATGTTGGTATCAAAACCATATCTAAGGTATCAACTCTTCTCATAGTTGCATAATTTTGTAATAATCTTCATAGTTTATCATAATCTTTGTATGATTTTCTAGTATATTGATATATTAAGGTAGTGTTTTTATATTTATTATTGTACAATTAGTTTATCTTTAAAAAGTCATGTATATTTTATTATTACTTATGATTTCAACAATATATTAATGAGCATTAGTTTATATGTTTATTTTGGATTTTCTAGAAAAATATTTTTATAGTTTTTCTTTTTTATTTTTCAAAATATTAAAAAAAAAATTAATATAATTTATTATAAACATTGTTTTTACACATTCTATATAAGTTGCATACAATATACTCTGTTATACTAGAAAATTAGCTCAATTACATTAGATATATAATTTGTTTACATCTTTCAACATAAAACAAAGATTATTACAAAAGCAAAAAATTGCCACATAAATCCATGTCATAAGTTTCCATAAAATAATAAGCCTATACTTTCTCAAAAATGACCAATATCAAATAGCTATCGACCAAGTCTCTTATACAAAGACAAAAAACTATCTAAAAAAACATACTTGCTATAACACTGAAAATTCAAGACCTCCAAACACTAATAGAACTAGTCAAGTATATATCATTTAATTTTTTCTTCATTAAAGATAACTATATAATGACATATCCTTTCTTTTTGTGTTATATGTTTCTTCATCATCTTTCTTAACAGATTTTTAATTACATCAATATTCGAGCTTAAATATCATTAAAAAAAAATTGATAAAAACTAAATATTATAACCTTATTTTCTAAGTAAATTATATATATATACCACTATTTTACAATAACTCAAATATATAATATTCTATATCACAACTGTATATAAATAAAATCTTATAAATTATCTTAATTAACATCATAATCTATATAAGCTTAACTCATAAATACTCTCTAAATGACATGCAATTATATTCGAATACCTTAAACCTCTTTTATTAAACTGACAATAATGAGTATCTCTTAATATAAATGAGCAACATTAATAAGTAATCCATCTTAAAATCTTTTTGCCAATACACTTTTACTTTTATAATAAATAAAAAAAATATTATATTTACTAAAACTTAAATCTTGTACTTATCTCTTCTCTTTAAAGCGTAAATTGACTTTTTCACATAATTAGTCACACGCCATGTGAAATTATCTCCATCCATTAAGAAACTCTAAACTTTACACTTTTCATGGTACATTTTCAAGACATAAATTTCACATTTTTTTTTTTTTAAATAAAATATATAATATATTTTAGAGTATTTATAAAAATCTCAATAATTAATTTTATCAATTTCATTAGTAACAATTTTTATAAATGATGGTTAAATAAATTAGAAATGAAATTTATAGAAAATTTATTTAATTAGTAGCAATTCTTATAAATGATGGTTAAATAAATTATTAGAATTTTTTTTTAGTGAAAACAAGATATTATTCTCACAATTTTTTGGTTTTTAAAATTATTCTTGTGAAAATGTTATGCACAAATATTTAGGTTAAGTACTTGTTGATGTTTGAATTGATTAAGAATGAAATTCTCCTTCGTTTTTATAGAGGTATATAGAGGTGGTACTTGTATTTAAATTCTTTAAAGATTTTTTTGGGAAGATCTTGGAACAACGATATGGAAATGGCAGAATGCTAAATAGAAAACTCCATATCTTTATTAGTCAAATAAATAAAGAAATATATTTTCAATGATATAAGAATATAAACAAATCAAAAGTTTATGAGAAAGGGACCAGGAAGTCACTCACAAAATATTGTTACAGAAATGCAAATAAGAAAATTGTAATCTGACATCCATTACAATTTTTTGATCACATTCATGGAAAGAAAGACAAATTCATGGAAAGGAAAATTGATATCCCAAATTAAATAAAACATTAAAAGATTATTTCTATTAAAAATCAAAATAATATTTTGATAAATCAACTTCAAATATCTTCTACTCAAATGAAAAATCAAATATACAATTAAAATTAACCCCAAAAGAGTTCTCTTGGATTTCTCATATGTCTTTAAAAGTCTTATACAAATATAAGCATTCTTCCAAAATGATTGGGATTGGGGCTCTCGTCCACCATAAAACATAAAGTACAAGAAGAGAAGAGAAGAGAATAAAGGGAACGATAGTTATATTCTTGTTCTAAACATAAAATATAACTAGATGAATTATGAAAGAATAAGGATTCACTAGTTATTTTTGGGTCATTGTTGTTCTTGTATTTTGTTGGAGATAGTTTCTTCATCGGTATCAACCATTTTGCAATATAATCACTTGAAGGAGAAAATATCACTTCTTGCCTAACTTTTATATCAAATAAAGTATTTCAATTTCCCTATATTCAATTGAAAGTTGTTGTAATGTTATTTTTATGTATTCCTTTCTATTTACATACTCAACATGCCAACTTTCAATGTCTTGTTTTGTATATTCAACCATATTGTTGAATTTTTCTGCTAACAATCCTTTTAATATTTCAACATGTTCCTCGAATTGTTGTCTTGTTTGAAGAATTGAATTCACAATTAGATTTGGATCTTGTACTTCAATAGTTGTGCCAACGAGATCTAACCCAATTTAAGTCACCTAACAATTCTCTTAATATAATGATCATTTTTATCGAGCATGCCTTCAATTGCTTGAAACGAGTATGAGAGGGAAAATCTTCTTATTTTGTTTGATATTAATTCATTCCTAAAATATTTATAACAAATGTAGAGAGTGCATCCTTATAAAACTATTCATCATTTGTTAGATCAATTTGTAAATACTCCCTAGTATTTTGAATTTTGGAACAAAGAGAAACAAAGTTATTTGCTATGTCTCACGTTTCTAAAATAAGAGATATTATTTTCTTAGTATTTTCTTCAACATAATTCTTGGTCGTAGAAAGTAAACTTTATGCTCCTTTTATCCTTAGGCTTGACTCTGGAGTTTTTCTAGAACTTTTTCCAGGTTGGATTGTTGAAAATGTAGTAGCAAGTATCAGCGGTGGCATTAGAGTAGACTCTAATTCTTTGATTATTTCTTTAAGCCTGGCATGTTCAACTTCCATATCATCTATCAAAATGTCCAAAGAATCCCCTATAGCTTTATGAAACTTGGAAATTCTAGATGGATGAAAATTAGTAAGGTCAATTTAAATGCGAGATTTTCCCCTTTTATTCTTCAAACAAGATCTTTAAAGAATCAAATTTTTGTAAGTTTTATCAAACAAAGAATTTTGTACAAAAACATATTCTTCTTCTGAAAATACTTCTTCTTGAATGGAAAGCTTAACTGCAAGATTTTGAGTTTCATGTAATCTTGGGTCATCATCAGTAAATCAAATATTTTCAATATCAACTTCCAAATCCATATCTTCCAGAGAAGCTTCAATTTCAAGTATGTATTGTTCAACTTCTTTCTGAGAAATGGTCCTTTTTATTTTGACTTGAAGTTTATGTGTTTTTCCAATTTTCCCTGTGGAGGGTTTTTGTCACCTCCATCACCTAAATTGTTTGTTGAAGACTTTATTTGTTGTGTTGACGTCAATTGAAGATTCTTTCTGGGTGGGTCATTCTTCTATGAGACAATAGGAGATTGAGAACCATTTCATTCGACACTTTTCATTTATGTTTGTATTGATCATTTGTGTTAGCAATGGTTTCAACATCGTCTATTATTTTCTCAACAAATGTGTGTCAGAGGATCATGTCTATCACCTTCTTCTTCTCTGAAAAACAAAGTATTAGTAAGTGCATTACTATACCCAATTGATGTCATGTGATCAATAAAAAGATGTTCTGGGTCAAATGCTTTGATTTCCTCTGCAAAATTCAAATTATGTTGGTCAAGATGGATTGCAATTTCATCAATTTTAGTGATTCCTCTCAAAAATATTTCACCAATTCTCCATGGGAGTGGAATGAATTGTTTCTTTTATTTTTCATGGAAGAAATGCAACCATAACTTATACTTCCTCACAATATCAATAACAAATAATTTGTCTGGAATACAATATGGAACAAAAATAAGTCTTTCATGAGAACAATAAATTCTCACGATGTTGTAATTATTCATATTCTCTACAATCCCCTTTTTGTTTAGGAAATTTAATGCTTCTTGTGAGAATCTGGAAGTGTTCTCTCCAAAAACAAGTTCTTTGAAAAGAGAAACAAATTCATTATATACTTCATAAAAATAGTAGTTTAAATTTTGTTCTCATAAACCTTGATATGACATAGTGACTAGATTGATTTTATAGTTCACCCTTTTGTCCATACTTAAACCCTTGAAGACATGGTAGTAATTAATAACAAATATCAAGTAGGAATCCATATAGAATTTATTTTTGCTTTTAAACTTTGACAGCTCTCTGGAAAATTTTGAATAAATGATTTTTTCCCAATAAAAAATTACTTCTTCATGAATTGTAAAATATAAGATATAAAGGGCCAACCAAGGATTGGTTGTCGTGGATTCCTGACCTGTAATCCTGATAAAAAACTATACTAATTCTCAATAAGTATTTTTTTAATGAACTGACCTGAATTCTTGATATGTCTTCTAGCATTATTGTAGAATCTTCTAAATATTCTTGTAAAAGCTCCAATCAATATTCTTTTCCTTTAAAAAATCCCTTGCTTCGTCTCCTTTGAAACTAATGGTCGGCTCTGGAAGTTTCAGCATGTTCCTTAAAACTGACGATGCTAAAGATAAAGGAGATTCACTATTTAGTTGAATTACTCTTCGTCTTTGGATGAATTTATCAGCACACCATGAGATTACTTCTTTACAGTCAAAAACTTCATGGACGCATCTAACTAGAGCAATACCTGATGTTCAAATTATGTTTTGTTTTTTTCTCTAGTAGAGAAAGTGAAGAATAATATCAATAGGATCTCGACCAATGAAAGTTATGGTCTTCTCGACCAAAGAAGTTTAGAGTATATCCACATAAATGTTGATGGCCATTTTGGTGAAGTTTACAAACTCTAGTAAAGATCCTTTGGACATTGATATCAATCTTTTCTTGGTAATATAACATAAATGTTTTTTTTCAATGAAGTGGTTAATATGAATTAAATGGAAATTGCTTCGAGAAATATGTTGTTTCTAACAACCTTTTCAAAATTAAATAACATTTATCTATTGTAGGATTTATCATTAAATGAATCTTGGTATATGTGATAAAGGAAACTCATACATTATGGTGGGGAAACAGGTGCAAAAGGAGAAGGAAATGCCAACCTACGAGTCCGCCAACCCGTGAACTCGCTGTGACATGAGATATCAAAAACAGACTAATTATAAAACAATATGTAGATCACGGAAGACAAGGTTCAATTTAGTAACGACGAAGAAAACAATCTTATGAAAAAGAAAAAGGAACACACCCGCGAGTCCAATAACCCACGGACCCGCCATTATGAAATTAAACTTTAAAAAGTGACTAAGTAATGATATATGTAGATGGCGAAAAAATGAAATACAATTTACATAAAACAAAACTTTTGATAATGAGCTTTATGAACCCACTATATAACAATAATATTTATAAGTAAGAAAAGAATTAAAAGTAAGGCTAAGTTATATACATGTCAACCGTAATCATTTATTTAATAAAAAATACATTATTAAGAATATCATTACCCTTATTACAACCTTTTAATACACACCCTATATATAATCATCATGTCATACCGTTGTAAGATGCTTTAACTATTACATTTTGAGAGAGTGTATATAGGGTGTGTATTAAAAGGTTATAACTAGAGTAATCATATTCTTAGAAGAATATATTTAATATATGAGATGATCTCATATTTATGAATACTTTATTTATTTAATAATATATATATATATATATATATTATTATTTTATTTCATTTTTATGAGTTGTATATTTTTTAAATAACTTATATATAATAGAGTAAAAAGTAATATTTGATAACTTACCATCTTTTTATAACTTTCTTTAATTATCATTAATATATAATTTTTTTAAGTTATAATAACATCACAATTGGCAATCTTTTAATAATCATTGCAATGACAATGTTAAACATATTTTTTTTAGAATTGGATTTCTGCCCATTATACATGTTGTTTGATGTTTGAGTATCAAAAGACTTGGATATAATAATCACATAATACAACTATACCTCAATTTCCATTACTTCGTTTTGGAAACATTAATTTATGTGTGACTTTCATAATAATAAGCTTTAATATTTTATTTTTTATTCTATTTTTATTTTAATTTAAAAAAATTTAAATTTTATTAATAACTTACATTTCATTCAAATAAAATGTGTAAAATTTTATTAAAATATAGAAAAAAAAATTTACTCAATCAAATATTCTCCTCTTCATGACAAGTATAAGATCTAATGTATATATTTTTTTTTCAATAATCATCCTAAAATAATATGTAATTGAGTGAGACAAATAATATTTTTTTTATCTTAAAAATATTTAGAAATTTTTATTAGTCAACATTTCCATTACATATCAATAAATTTTTTTCTTAATTTTGTTTTTCTAATAATATAAAAGTATATATAAATTTAATTTTTAACCTCATTCATCTTTTCCTAATTTTTTTTCTCTAATAATATAAAAATATGTATAAATTTAATTTTTTACCACATTCATCATTCATCTTTTTCAAAAATTTAATTTCATATATTTTTACTTTTATTATTAATAATATACTAACATAAATAATTCAAATAAAAACTCAAAACTCTGTTTCCTTATCTTATTGTAAAATAAGTAACTTGGTTCCACTAGTCTATTCATGAGGGAAGAGGAAGAATAAATGCAGGATGGTGCCATCTTACTTGATGATCAACCCTTAAACCTGACCCTTGTTCAGCTCAAAATGGTTTCTAATAATATCATGGCTAAAGTGAGAAGGAAATATGAGTTCAGTCCAATGTTGAATGCCCCAAATTGAAAGAGGGAAAGATGTAGCGAAGGGTGCTAACAATGGAAAAAAGGAGGAGTGAAATGAGAGCAACCTAAACCATGAAAACGAGGTTGTGAGAGAGCACAATATAAGCTTTATGCTGCTAGGCGAAGCACTTGAGTCCTGCACCCTAGATGGTAAGAGTCCAATAGCCAAAATCTTTTTCAAAAATTTACTTTCATATATTTTCATTTTTATTATTAATAATATACTAACATAAATAATTAAAATAAAAACTCAAAACTCTATTTCCCTATCTTATTATAAAATAAGTATATATATTATACTCATTATCTATAAAAAAAAAATATAGATAAATACATATCTCATCTCTCCACTTTAATAAGTGGCATTTCATATTTTTAAGTTTATATAAATTTTTTAATAATTTTGAGATTTTTTACTTAGTTTGTACAAGGTGATTTGCTTCTATTCTCCATAAAATTTAAGACAACAAAACAATATATATCCACATTGTATTAATCACAATGCATGTAAATGATCTTGATTAATGATGCTTGGAAATTCCACATACTAAGTTTTTATATAAATGATTTTTTTTTTTCATTAATATTCTAAAGTTTCATTCCTTCTCTCTATACATATCCTATCACAATTCTAAGAGTCCATGAATATGCATATGACATCCATGAATAAATTATGTGTATAAACATAATCACCATGCAATAAATCAATTAGATTATGCATAGCATAATCACCATGTAACTAGTCAACTATAATGTGAATCAAAAACAACACTTCTCTGTGATTTTTATTCAAAATGACTTTTCCACATTTTCAACTATAAATTAAAATTTTATAAAAAAATATTTACCATAAATCAAATGTGGCTTGTGATTTATATCAACATTTTATCACTCAAAATTCCAAAACCAAAAAAAGATTTGTGATTTTTTATTTAATGTATACTTTAATCATTTACATCATTATTGGAATCATCAGAAAATTTGAAGTACTAGTATGTTCAATAGTTTATTTTCATCTTACTTTTTAGTGATTAATTGATATAATAACAATAAAACATACATTTAATACTACACATTACAATTTTAATTCAAAATAATTTTAATTCAAAATAATAGAACATAAATAAAATGTTAGAAATGGCATACTAACAACAATATAACTAGAACAATCATCACAATAGCACTAAAATGATATAAGAATAACAACAAAAATAGCACTTTGATTCTGAAAGCAATATTCATGGGCCTCTTCGAGGGGGCAACCTCCAATTGAGCAAAGCTCTATTACAATAATATCCAAGCTAGGGTTCTCATACCCTTGACTCCTATTTATACTAAATATGTCTATCAAAAGAAGCATGTAGAGGAAGATCCTTCTAGAAGCGAAAGCTTCTATTAGGTCTTCTTACATTCGGCTTATTCTATTTTATTGAAAGGCCTTATTAATATTGACCTTTATTACGTCTGAATATATTGTTCTACCTATGTGTGGGTTAGGACCCTAACATGTATGCCCCCTTAAAAAAAGCCTCGTCCTCAAGGCTTGAGATGTGGAAATTGTTGCAGAATCATAGCTGGTTCCCAAGTGGAATCTGTTGGAGTTGTATCTTTCCACTGGACTAACACTTCCTTGATGGTTCTCTGATGCAGGCCACACTCATGCTGGTCCAAAAATGCTTGTGGTTGTAGCCAAATGGATCCTTCTTCGGCTAACTCGGGAAGGTTGGTTTGAATTTGGCACTTAGTTGCAATCACCTTCTTTAAGCATGAAACATGAAAAATGAGATGTAGCTTAGAATGACTGGGAAAAGCTAACTGATAGGCCACCTGTCCCACACACTTGAGAACTATATAAGGACCATAAAATTTGGACATTAGATTCTAACAATGCTCGGCCTTGAGGGAATTTTGCTTGTAAGGTTGCATTCGAAGAAACACCTGATCCCTTCTACAAATTGACGTTTAGAGAAACCTTGATCTGCTTGTTGCTTCATGTGATTCTGTGCCATGGCCAAATTCTCTTTGAGGGTACAGAGAATAGCCTCTCGAACTGTAAGTGTTTGGTCAACTGCCTGGACCTTTGAGACACCCAATAAGTATGAGAGAGCTGAAGGTGGACTTTGTCCATATACCGCTTCAAAAGGAGTCATGCATGTAGATGTGTGGTATGAAGTGTTGTACCACCATTCATTTAGGGGTGACCATTGAGCCCACTTGTTATCACTAAAATTTCGTCCGCACAGGATGACAAGAACTCCGCATCGTCAGCACAGAAAAACAGTCATTCATGGCACAAGGATTAATTCCACAGCACAGCAAAAGGGTCAAAACTATACAAAATGGCCAAAAAATTAAAAGGCGCTTTGCACCCACTGAGCGCGCGTGCGCGCGCAACGTTTTCGTACCTGGAGCGCATATGCGCGACTGTGGGGTGCAAAACCCGCGCGCCTGCCAAACAACGCATTTATGAAGCTGGTTGGCCTCCCAACCACTAATGGATCGGCTCCCAAGTCGATTTGACATCAAATCCGAGCTCAAT
>JZKD02S0050065.1:783191-821048 GCA_000966675.3 Picea glauca
TGAAGAGGTTATGCGGGCAGAGTACCTGCATCTTTTTGAAAATTTTGAAAGGCTTGCAGAGACAGTGTAAGTTGCATTGAGGACAGTGCAAAAATAAGGGGAGGGGAATTGTAGTGTCCCCAAGGCCGAGCCCCACTGTAAACCAAGTTCTGAAAGGAATTGTGATTATGTTTTATAGGCTGGTGATCCAATTTCTTATAAGCTGGAGACTTATGTGTTGTTAGGCCAGGGAGTCTAAGTGTTGAAGGCCAGGAGCATGTTGTTGTACTTGTATGTATGCAGAACATTTAATAAAATATAAACACCACCAGGTGCAGACAGACCACGATGAATGAGTGAAGGGGGACTAAGCATCCACTGAGTGGGCAAGGAATTAGGGGCTGGAAGGTGGGAAAGGGGCTAAGTGTTGAGCCTAGGGGCTAAGCCTAGGGGGTCTTAAGCCTGGGAATAATATTTTAATATTATTCCAAAAGATATGTGCATCATATGTTTTTATCCTAAGTCCTTTTGGAAGGACGCGTGATTTCCCAAGTGGTGAGAGGAACGCGTGCTGGTGGAACGCATGCAGTTCCATGGGTGATAAGTGTCAACCCTGGTGCATGCGAATAAAATGGCCAGGGTGAGCCATGAGAAGGTTCCATTCCCATTCCACCAGATTTTTTGAACGCGTACGGAGCTCTGAGTAGTATGACTAACCCGACTTCTATAGAGAACCTTCGGGAGACCCTGTGACTCGAATGTCTGTGTCTGATTCTGAGAAATCTCATGCATGTAACCCTAGCCTACGAGAAGCCTGTGTTGAATTCAGGGAAGAGTCTTTGCTTGTTCGCGAAAGCTGAGCGAGCCTATGCAAGCATTCCCTGTTCCGAAGCTGTGATTGTGAAGCCATCCTATGATTGCCGAACCAGTTTTTGGAAAGCCTATGTCTGTTTTCCCGTGGGATTGTTGATATTACATAGTACTAGACTGCGTGAGGCTTGTTGGCCTATGAGTGACTCCCTCCAGGTGAGAGAGTGTGCATGGGAAGGAGAGATCTCTTGGAAGGAACCCTATAGCTGCCATAGAGCCCGGAGACTTCTGGTCCAGTCTGTTCCTGTAACCCAAGGTAAGGGATATTGGTAGCTGAAGGACTGTCCAGGTGACAGAGAAGGTGCATTCTCTTGGGGTGGAACAAGCATGTGGGGAATGAGGGTCTGTGGGCAGTGAGCGTGGGAGATTCCTGGGAGAGCATTCCGTCCTTGTGGTTGTGTGTGACTGTTTTCCCTGTAACCTCAGCCTGAGCCTAGATTCCTTGCCTTGGGGTGGAGCTTAGTCCCAGCTCGGGGGTGACCCACTGCTGAGTTGATGAGCAATGCGTTCTAAGGTTGGGAGGTTTGTGGAAGGCCTGCATTTGGTTGGTGGATCCCACCATTGTTACAAGATAAGTGTCTAACTATGTTTTATCACATTTTATCATGTCTCTACTGTAAATGTTATCCTATTTTCCGCTGTGTATAGGAATTAATATGGAATGCTATGGATTGTTTAATTATAGCAGTAATGATATGTTTTACTCTGAGTTAAATGTGTTTATTTGTTTAAATGCATGGGATATATGATATCTGTATGAGCTTTGTACAAATGGTGTGTACAAATTGGTATCAAAGCGCGAGTAAGCCCAGAGTTCTGAAATGGGTGTGCTACAAATTGGTATCAGAGCGCGAGTAAGCCCAGAGTTCCGAAATGGGTGTGCTACAGATGCACTACCAATCGAAGGGGTACCAATAGGGGTTACAAGGGTGGCCAACAGATGTGCGCTTAAGTACCACTTGTATTTCATGCATGTATGAATTCCTCAAGCACGGTTTATGTGCGTAACGAAAAACCTCTCTGGCTTAAAGATGTCAGAATACGTCTCTACCCTGAAAAAAAATTTAACCCACACTTTCTGCTGAGGAAAGTGCTCTGATACCATGTGTAATATACCAGATATAAAAAGTATGCAGAACAGAAATAAAATGCTAGAAATGGCAGAATAACAACAATATAACTAGAACAATCATCACAATAACACTGAAATGATATAAGAATATCAACATAAATAACACTTTGATTCTGAAAGCAATGTTCACGGGCCTCTTCAAGGGGGCAACCTCTAGTTGAGAAGAGCTCGATTACAATAATATCCAAGATAGGGTTCTCATACCCTCGACTCCTATTTATACTAAATATGTCTATCAAAAGAAGCATGTAGAGGAAGATCCTTCTAGAAGCGGAAGCTTCTATTAGGTATTCTTACATTCGACTTATTCTATTTTATTGAAAGACCTTATTAATATTGACCTTTATTACATCCAAATATATTGTTCTACCTATGTGTGGGTTAGGATCCTAACAATCATGCACATCCCTTATTTTCTATGTTAAGTGCATTAGTATGTACTATGTGCATATGCAACATTATTTCATTTTTTTACATGTACAACCATGTGTAATGCACTTATGAGATTAATAGTTGTTATTATTTTATTTTGGAAAGGCTATTTGTATTTCAACATTCAATATTTATGGTTGATATTCTTTATTAATTTATGAATTCCAAGTGGTTGTTAATGGAGAAACTCATCAATCGATAAAGTGAATCTTAGTAACAATATTTACAAACATTTTATCTTTTTTTATTATTATTGGTTTGTTCAACTTGAGAAATATGAATTTACGATGAAGTGGTAATACACCTTTTTACAAGGAAAATGAAGGGTTAGTTTCATTAGAGGGAATTTCGTTCTTAACCTATAGTTATAAAAAGGATCTCATTATATTTATATTCTTTAAAATAAGAGTACATGGACTTATATTTTATAATGTTCTACAACTATCGATGTTCCAACTTGCTCACCTTGGATAAGGAGTTCATTCTATTGCCCCCCACCACATAAAATACCCAGACAAGTTCACCTCTATATTAATATATGGGATATTTCAAGAGAAAAAATCATGATTTCCCTTTCATACAAGATCCTCTCCTTCTGAAGAGCACACCTCTCGATTTCCCTTTCATGCCCTCTTAGAGAAAGGTGCCTCTATTAATTTCAATTACTGAAAAAACAATGACTCCTCACATTTTGAGTCATATTCATTTCTTATTTTGATTCTTTTTCATTAGGGTCCTATCCTCCCTAATCCATCAAGTAGATAGAATAATATGTTTTGTGTGTAATAAAGGATGACATTAGTAAACAATGTATATGTAATAATGTGAACATGTCTAATGTAAGAAGACTTAATAGAAGGTTCCACTTCTAGAAATATCTTCCTCTAGAATGTTCTTTAGAAGATTGAAATAGTATAAATAGGAGTAGAAAACATGGAAGAGTTTTTTTCTTGAGAATCATTTTGTAATTGAGCTCTCCTTTATTGGAGGTTTCCCCCTTGAAGAGGCAAGTGAACTTGGCTATCAGTATAATAAAGGTATCATTTATGGAATCAATTGTGTTATTGTGTTCTATATTTTTCTCTTTTTGTTGATAATTGTTATAGCAATTATGTTTATGCTCTGTGTTATATATATGGTACCTTACAAGTGGTATCAAATCACTTTCCTTTGTAGAATTTTAGACAATTTTTCTCAAGACTATAGACATGTATTGTTAATGTATTTAAAGCATAGTTCTATATATTTCAATGAGTAAAACTATGGTTGGGGAGGACTACATTTAGGAAATAAAGTTGGCTTCATGGGTTACTCGAAACGCACTATTTCACCTAGTTGGAAACTTTTGTAACCCTTGTTGGTACCCCTTCAAGTAGTATGGCATTAGAAAACACTTGTACACATCCATTCACTCCCACGTACCATTGGGTATATCAGGAGTCTCATAGGTCTCATGAAACTATCTATAGATCAACTTATCGACCACCTTAATGCTATAGTGGCACTGAGAATGTCACTTAGGAAGATTAATCTCACTTACATTGGTAATCAGATAGTATGGCTAAGGGTACAGTGAAGCCTCCTTAGTTGGTTCCCTAAGATATTAGGTCGATCACTACTCTTGGACCCCACTAGTATATCATATAGATATAGCACAGGGGTAACCCTTGGCCATAGGAACCCTTAAAACCCTAACCATTTCTACCAAAATAGAAAATAATAGACATAGAGGAGAAATTTTGCAGTGCAACCCTGCCTCGTACATCCAGGTTGTGAAATTTCTACACAATTTTAACTACTAAAAATTTAGCCATTCTGTCACTATAGTATTATTCATACTAGAGTATAAAGCTGCAGGAGTAAGAAAAAAATAATTCTCTTTCCGACACCCTTATTTTGGACCTATCCCATTGGATTCCTCTCATAGACATGATCATAGTTGTACCCGTCACTTACAATCATTTTTTTCCTTGTTCCCACCCACCCTCCCCAAAACCATTATTTGGGACCTATTCCATTGACTTCATCTCTTCAAATTGATCATTGTGTTACCCCTCACCCATAACCCCTTTATGTGTGGAACCACATACCCACTTATTTCCTTCTTACCTCCCAAATGCCCCACACCTACAACCAAGTGCTTGAAAGCACCATCATTGCCTTACAAATTGACACCAACCGAATAAATAATGACATCCAAAAGCATCAATTCTAAAGTTGCTTACATTAATTCCAAATTTTGAGAACCTCACTACCCGATTTGAATCCCTCTTTGCCCAGGTGAAAAGTGATTTCGCATAGCTAAAACAATGGATGAGACAATTATACGGCCTTACCTCCTCTAAGAAACATTCACACCCAGAAGGAATTGACTCCTCCCATACCATGACCTTTCATTCCAGTCCATTTCATTGTGAACTATATCTTCCCAAATTCGAAGTGAATAAATTTGATGGTTTAGATCCCATGGATTATGTCACTCAAATGGAACATTATTTATCCTAGTATGAAATTATTGATGTTTACCAAACTTCATATAAATGTTCTTTATTTGGATATTGAATGTTGGAAATGGTGGAAATGAAATAAAAATTCACGCAGAGGGTATATTTCTTGGACCTAGTCTATTGCAGACCTTTATGAATGTTTTTGACACCGAAACACATCATTTGGGTCATTTGACTAGGATGAAACGGTTTGGTATAGTGGAAGAATATATAGTTGCGTTTGAGAAATTGGATTTTTGAATGTATGACATTTTCGATACCTTCCTGTATTAATGCTTTATTGGTTTCCTAAAGGATGGCATTTGAGCACATGTTCTGATGGCTTACCCCCATACTTGGCTTGAAGCTACTCACTATGCCAAGGAAGCAGAACAAGTATTATATTCCCAAGACAAAATAACATCCTTTATTCCTCGCTCTCAAACCCCATATCTCATCCCTCCTTCCACTCCTATTAATATCTATATATTAATGAGGGTAGAAATTAATGAACGACAACTTAATGGTCTTTGATATAATTATGATGATTTTTTTTTCAGGACATGAGTGTAAGGATAAAAATTGTTTTATCACCATTCCCGAGGACATTTCTGAAGAGGATGCTAATGTTTCCCATTCTAAATATACACCCCAAGAAGGTGATCATACATCACCTTTTGATCCACCCAAAGTTGAACTGCTTATCTTGTTGAATGTCATCATTGGTCTCTCTTCTCCTCCAACCCTTAAGTTAATTGGTTACATTCAACATAGGAAATTCATTGTCATAGAAGAGAGTGACATCACCCATAATTTTATTCATTTCTTCATTGCTCAAGAGACCATGTGGTGTATCCATGTAGTCAACAATTTTCAAATCATGATTGCTAATGGTAGTTCCATGAAATGTGGGGGGTGTTATGGAAATGTGTGCCTACAAATTGCTTAGTACCACTTGAAATGTCACATGTTTTCTATTGAAATGGGTAGTTGTGACATTGTGCTCGGTGTCAAATGGTTATGCACACTAGGACCTGTGACCATGGATTTTAAAAAATTAACCATGAAATTCTAATAGGATAGACAACAAAATCAGTTACAAGGAATCACAATAGGATCTCTGGAGATCATAAGTTCCCACCGAATGGAAACACAACTCAAAAAAGGTCATTCTAGCATTATTTCCCAACACCATTCCATTCAATCATTTGAGACACCCTCACTTATTATTCATCCTGAAATCTTGTCTCTCCTCTCCAAACACCAACCTATTTTGAGAATCCTCAAGGACTTCCCCCTTCACATGGCACCCATGATCATTCCATTCCCCTTGTCCTTGGAAGTATTCATGTCAATGTTCTCCCTTATCATCAACCCTTTTCCTAAAAAATGAAGATGAAAAAGTTGTTCAAGAATTGCTAGAAATGGGTGTTATATGTCCTAGTATCGGCCCTTATTCTTCTCATGTAGTTATGGTACTCAATAAAGAAAGCATACGACACATGTTTCCTAATTTTTGCGCCCTCAACAAAATTACCATCATATATAAATTCTCGATTCCTATCATTGATGACGTTTTGCATGAATTGAGTGGTTCTTATTACTTTACCAAACTTGATCTATATTCTAGCTACCACTAGATATGTATGAAAGAGGCCATATTTCCAAAAATATATTTCAAACTCATGAAAACTAATATGAGTTATTGGTCAGGCCCTTCAAGCTATGTAATGCACCTTCCACTTTTCAAAGTCTCATGAATCATGTCTTATGTCCTTTCCTCCATCATTTTGTCTTATTTTTCTTTGATGATATCCTCCTATATAGTTAAACATGTTGATCTGAAAATGGAATGTATTTATTTCCAATAGATATTCAAAAATGAAGAAGAGTTATCTCTTTAAATTGCAAGTTTAAAATAGTATGTGTTTGGGTAAATGGATCAAGTTACTAACACATCAGTTCAATGATTTTTACTTAAGCATGAGAAGCATATCAGGCAGATAAAAACCATCAACAATGAACACATAACACATCAAATAATAAAGGAGTTCACCCCTCTCTTGGGCTACATCTCCTGGTCCAGCTTCCCTTGGATCATTTGAAATATGCTTAAAAAGTTCTCTTAGTGTGCTCATGATACAAGAATAGATGGATTCAATGGCCTCAGAATGTCCAAAAATCCCTGGCTGGGCTTTTTCGGCACTTGGTTTGGCTAAAAAATGAAGAAGTTACACCTCCTAGAATTTTTCCCCTTCAAGCTTGTTGTACCTACTTGCCAAAACACACCTGTGAATGACCAACCGGGCTCCTGCAGCGTTCATGGGCCTAAAACCTAGCACACACACACATCCCACAAATCAGGGCAATTTGTTGAACCGTTAATGGGATTAGCGCCCCCTTGGGCGGAGGTGTTGGTCACACGAGGGGCATGTGGCCACATCCCAGTGCTTAATCTGGGCCCCGTGGCTAAACAAAGTTATGGTGTTGACAAGTGGTTGGGGGCGTGATTCCATATGCCCATTGGCTAGTGTCGGTTGGAAACCCCGTGACATGGCTATATGCTAAACCATATATCTGAGGGCTAAAACCCATTCAAAATAAAACCCATGCCAAACAAAACCGTGTACCCAAATCCCACGGGCCAACACAAAGGTCATATGTAAATCTTTCAAGAACCATGAGCTACCAAAATGGGGCTACATACCATAGTAATGTATGTGCGCCAAAAGGTATAGCAACGAGGGCATGTGGTAGAGTCACATGCATAAGTGTCAGGGGTTATGGTGGAGTCTTCGTGCATGCCAAGTGTTAATGTGTGTACATATGAAACGGTTATATGGAATATTTTATGCATCGGGGTTGGGGCTAGGCCCTAGCCCTTTTCTCTGCCAAACAAACAATGCTTCACATTCAAATATTTAAATTTGACTATGTATGTTAACAACCATTGTGGGCGGGCTGGTAGCTCGTCCCTGCCAAATATCTTCCCCCTACCTGGAGGTCGCGCATTCGACTCCTGTGGAGTCACATAAACTTTTTCCAACTGCCAACCAATGGAGGGGTGCCACATGGAAGCCCAGATTGGGCCACATGGCACCATAACACTTGCCTACCAGATGACAAGTGTCAACACCTAATTCTCCCATGTATCTGCCAACGCATCACTACCACATCACCTTCCATGTTTCACCAACGAACATGTCCACTCAACTTCCAATGCAACACTACCATGTCACCTGTATGGTCATACGATCATCTTCCAAGTCAGCACTGTACGGATTTCAAAGTCAACAAATGTTTACGTGTTTGGCAAAATGAACAGAATGAGATATCTTTCTCATATGACTTCTTTTTGATCCCGTTCAAGTTTCTTTGGGTTCGTAACAACAAGGCCCACACACATGTTCATTTTGAAGCAATTCCAAGCACTTTGAGTTTTGAGGAAAATTTGATCCCCTGGATCACACCTCCCCATTGGGAAGCTTTTGGACCTCCAAAAGACTACTTTTATTCAATCTGTAGATGAGGGTACAATTCCCTCACCTTTACAATCTCAATCCATCCATCCTTGCTTGGATTGGTGCCTTTGAGACCAATACAAAACTTGTCATGCCTTGTTGTGTACTTGGCTTGGCTCTTTCTCAACTGTTCTTGAACGGTTTGCAACACAAAATGAACTGGTTCAATGAACTTCTTGGTCTGGTTATAAGAATGTTTAAAGTAATGTATATGCTCATCCTAAAAATTAGGATGCTTTATTTGCAATATATCCATCGTCTTTCCCATACCAAAATGGCCAGCAACAAGAGAAGAATGTACTTCCCTTATCATGTTGACTATTTCACCCTGTGAAAAACATAGCTTTCCAAGATATAAAAGTTTACCATGCACATAGGAATACAATTCCTCAACCTGGTTAGTATGACATAAATTTTTATAAACATACATGCCATGAACATCTAAAGCATATTGTTCCAAATAGATCTTATGCGTGAAAGGATTATGCTTGAAAATAACTAAAGCACCAATAATAGGCCTAGTAAGCATATCAACAACTTTATCATAAAAGTCTTTCTTATACCTTATCACCAAGTGGAAAACATAAATTTTCAAGGCATGCAATGGAGCTTGCTTTGATATCAAATCTTTCTTCCATATGTCTCCTTCAACAATCATATATGTAGTCTTGTTCAAGGCTTTGAAATGTACCCACATTCACCATATACAATCTTTCTCTGGTACCAAACCAATTGGTGACCTACATGGAGAAGTGCTTGGTTTGATGACCCTTTTGTCAAGCAACTCTTGGGATTGTTTTCTGGTTTCAACTTTTTCCATGCATGACATCCTACACATGTCAATGTTTGGAATAGGACCTCCTTGTTGCAATAGAATCTCTTGTTGGATACCCCTTTTAAGAGGCAATCCCCTTGGTTCTTGAAACATCTCAACATTTTTGTTAACAACCTCATACAAATCAGATTGTAACTTGTCATCACATCCTTTGAGAACTTGTTCTTCATCATTGTCTTTGGGTTTAGTCATCAAAATTACAAGGTTCTTACTAGCATTTACTAGTCTCTTGATTTGTCCATCATTTGTAAGTGACAAATTCATCTTGTTTGTATGTTCTCTAACACTGTACTCAACTCCATTTTTAAACAAATGATACTTGTTCTCATGACGATGAAAAATGGCTCTCCTATCATATAAGTATGGCCTTCCAAACACAATACCACAAATATCCAATGGACTGACATCAATCTCTACTTCATATATATAGTTTGCGGTGATGGAAAATCTAAGTTTACACCTTCTTGTCACAAATCCAACCTAAAGGGTATGGTTTAGGATGAGGAGTAGTTTCCAAATCTAGTTTCTTGACAATGTCTTCAGAAATAAGGTTTTCTTGTGATCCTGTCTAAAAAAGAGTATCTATCTTATTATGTTTGAAATTACCCTTATGTGGAAAATCTCTATCCTTTCTTTTTCAAGTTGAGTTTCATTGATGACAGAATTTGAAGAACTAGTTCTTGCATTAGAATTCTTACCTTGTAAACCCATGGCTGTGATTTTCATTTCATCTTCCGAATCAGATCCTAAATCTTGTTGTACAGTTGCATCAATGTTTGGTTTCTCTTTGTTGTTGAACTTCTTGGTTCTCTTTTCAGGATGAAGTTTCCAATAATGGTGTTCATCATGGCCATCCTTTGAACAATGTTTACGAGAGATTTTCTCTCTCTCTTTCTTGACTGAATAATTTTTCTTCCCATTTTCTTCAAACTTCCTCTTTCCCTTGTCTTCATTAAAAGACTTATTTCTGCCCTCTTGAGGTTCATTCCTTCCTCTTGCCTCTAAATGAGTAGCTCGCACACATAATTCATCTAGATTTGAAGGGTTAAACATAAGTATTGTATGCCTCAAGTAGCTATGCAAACCTCCAATGTATTTAAGAAAAGTATCTTGTGAAGGAAAATCTACACCCAAAAGAAAATCTCTTCTCCTAAATTCTTTAGTGAAAATTTGCACATCTTTCCCTTTGTCTTGCCTAAAGTTTTTCCAATCCATAATATCTTTCTGCATGTATGCTAATGGATAAAATTTACTTTTAATTGCAACAATAAAATCATTCCAAGAGGATAAAACTTTACCATGTTTCTTCATGTCCTCTTGAGTTTTGGATTCCCACCAAATGAGTGTTGCACTGTCCAATCTTAAAGAAGCAAGTTGAATCTTAGTTTCATAATTTTTTCTTTGTATCCTAGAATACACTTCAATCTGATGAATCCAATTATCTAATTTCTCAACATTTACCTCTCCATTGTACATATGCAATTCAAACTTAATATCAAGCTTTAGTAAAGGAGTTTGTAAGGGAGTTTTACCATGTCCTTTTGGAAAATTTGGAGGTGGTTGTGAAATGGTGGAAGAGGTGGAAGATGGAGGTGAAGGCGGTGGAGAATCACCACTCCCTCCATTTACCTTTGGAGTTTTATCACCACTGTCTCCATTTCCCTTTGGAGGGTTGGAGCTTTCACCTTGCAATATTGCATTTCTTTCTTCAAACAAAACCTTGACCATCTCAGTCACGTCATAGAAAGCTTTATTGAAGTTTTCCTCCTCTGAAGGAAGAGTTCCATGGCTGTCCTCATGAGACATACTTGGTGAATATCTCCTTGAAAATTGAGGTGATTTGATAGCTATCCTTCTTGACAGTTGAGAGCTTTGATCTACAAGTTGACCTTCTCCTCTTTTGATCTTCAACCTTGTAAGCATCAAAGAAACAAAACAACTTGTAAACAATCAAGCCTTCAAAAACCAAAGATCTGATACCAACTGATCTGAAAATGGAATGTATTTTTTCCAATAGATCTTCAAAAATGAAGAAGACTTATCTCTTTAAATTGAAAGTGTAAAATGGTATGTGTTTGGGTAAATGGATCAAGTTTCTCACACATAAATTAAGTCATTTTTACTTAAGCATGAGGATCATTTCAGATAGATAAAAACCATAAACAATGAACACATAACACATCAAATGATAAAGGAGTTCACCCCTCTCTTGGGATACATCTCCTGGCCCATATTCGCTTGGATCATTTTCATTATTCTTAAAAAGGGATATTACAGTGCTCAGAATACAAAAACAGATGACTTCAATGGCCTCAGAATGTCCAAAAATCCCTACCTGGGCTTTTTCAGCACCTGCTTTGGCCAAAACATGAAGAAGTTACACCTCCTGGAAGTTTTCCCCTTCAAGCTTATTGTACCTACTCACCAAAACACACTTGTGAATGACCAACCTGGCTCCTGCATCGTTCATAGGCCTAAAACCCAGCACACACGTGCATCCTACAAATCGGGGCAATCTGTCGAACTGTTAACATGATTATCGCCCCCTTGGGAGGATGTGTTGGTCGCATGAGGGGCATGTGGCCACATCCCAACACCTAATTTGGGCCCCGTGGCTAAAGAAAGTTATGGTGTTGACAAGTGGTTGGGCATGTGGTGCCATATGCTCGTTGGCTAGTGTCGGTTGCAAACCCCGCAACATGGCTATATGCTAAATCATATATCCGAGGGATAAAATCCATTCAAAATAAAACCCATGCCAAACAAAACCGTGTACCAAAATCTCGCATGCCAACATAAAGGTCATATGTAAATATTTCAAGAGTCATGGGCTACCAAAATGGGGCTACACACCATAGTAATGTTTGCGCACCAAAAGTTATAGCAACGGGGGCATGTGGTAGAGTCACATGCATAAGCATCGAGGGATATGTTGGAGTCTTCGCATGTGCCAAGTGTTAATGTGTGTACATATGGAATAGTTTATTCATCGGGGTTGGGGCTAGGCCCCAACCTTTTTCTCTGCCAAACAAACAACGCTACACATTTAAATATTTAAATTCAACTATGTATGTTAAGAACCATCATGGGCGGGCTGGTAGCCCGGCCCTACCAAAGCTCTTCCCCTCATCTGGAGGTCATGGGTTGGACTCCTGTGGAGTCACATAAACTTTTTCCAACTTCCAACCAATGGAGAGGTGCCACATGGCACCATAACACTTGCCTACCAGATAACACATGTCAACACCTAATTCACCCACATTTCTACCAATGCATCACTTCCATGTCACCTACCGCATGACACTAACAGACAAGTCCACTCAACTGCCAATGCAACACTACCACATCACCTGTATGTTTCTATGGTTAGCTTCCATGTCAGCACTGTACGAACTGCACAGTCATCAAAATTTTGCTTGTTTGGAAAAATGAACAGAACATGATATCTTTCTCATACAATGTTCGTTTGAGCCCATTCAAGTTGCATTGGGTTTTTAACGATGAGGCCTATGCACATGTCTATTTTGAAGTGATTCTAAGAACTTTGATTTTTGAGAAACATTTGATCCCCTGGATCAATAGTTAAACATGGAAATCCCATCTGGCCCATGTGGATCAATTCTTAAACTTACTATCTCAACACAAACTCTTTCTCAAATAGTGTAAATATGCTTTTGAAGATTCTAAAGTAGAGTATCTAGTCCATATTATTGGAAAGGATGGTGTATGTGTGGATCCTACGAAAACAAAAGCTATGAAGGATTGTCCTCTTCCTAAAACTCTTAAAAGTTTGTGAGGTTTCCTGGGTTTAATGGGATATTATCAGATGTTTGTTTGGAATTATGGAAAAATTTCAACTCCCCTCACTTCTCTCAAAAAGAATTCTTTCAGTTGGAATCCAACAACTGGTCAATCCTTCCAAGCCTTGAAAGAGGCTATGTGCATGACTCATGTTATGACATTTCTCGACTTCACCAAGGATTTTTTTATGGAATGTGATTCCTTTGGGAAAGGAATTTGGATAGTTCTAATGCAATATGGAGAACATTTGGCTTCCACTAGAAAACAAATATCTGAGAAACACTTGGGAAAATCCACCTATGAAAAGGAAATGTTGGATATTTTATGGGAAGTGGATCTTTGGTGTCCTTACTTTCTTGGGTAGCACTTCCAAATTAAAACGGATAATTGCATCCTCAAATATTTATTAAAACAATGAATATCATCCTTTGAGAAACATAAGTGTTTGACCAAAATGTTTTGTTATAATTATGAGATCATTTACAAGAAAGGGAAATAAAATGTGGTTGTTGATTCCCTTTCAAGGAAATATGAAGCAGAAGGGTCACTCATCTCACTCTCCTTCATTGTATCTTATTGGTTAAAGGCCATTCTCTAGAAATAGTTCCAAGATCTGAAATTATCTCTCCCAATCCAACAATTGCAACAAGATCCTGATGCATCTTTGGGATACTCCTAGCACAATGAGAATATTTTCTACAAAGGCCACATGTATTTGAGCAAACAGTCTCCTCTTAAATCCACTGTACTCTTCGAACTTCATGCTCCACCAACAATAGGGCATTCAGGTTTTCATAAAACCTATGAAAGGATCAAACAATATTTTTTCTAGGAAGGCATGAAACATGACATCCACACTTTTGTGGCTGAATGTGATACTTGTCAATGAAATAAGGTTGAAACAATACAAATTTTAGGGGAACTCCAACTCCTATTCCACCACCTATATGGACATATATTTCTATGAGCTTCATTGTTAGCTTACCCAAATCTGGAAATAAATATGTCATCATGGTCATAGTAGATCTCCTTTCCAAATATGCTCATTGATGTCCCTTCCAAAACTTATTCACAACATCCACCATGGCTCAAATTTTCATGGATAATATATTCAAAATTCATGGAATTCCCCACTCTATTGTCTCTAACCATGATCCAAATTTCACCAACAAATTTTTGCAGGAATTGTTCAAACTCTAGGGAACCCAATTGCATCTTAGCTCATCTTATCATCCTCAAAATGATAGCCAAACAGAAGTTGTCAACAAGTGCTTGGAGAAATATTTGAAGTTTTTCATGTATGACAAATAAACTCAATGGGATCAATGGTTACTGTCAATTTTCACATACACTCTTATGTGACTAATTTTCAGATCTAAAAATTGCTTCCTAGTGACCTAAAAGTAAAACCCTAGTTGTTATCATTGAACAATTTTACACTGAAAATTATTGATTGAAATTACATGCAGCAGAAACACAAAATACCAAAGATGAATCATCAACACATATATGACAGAATATTTCTATTCTTGTAACCTTATCAAATTCATAAATCCTTAGGGAAAAACCATCTCCCTTGACCAATACAATGTCACCAAATCTAAGGACAACCTTGTCCTATCATCCAATACAAATATCACCAAAATATGAGAACAACCTTGTCCTCCAATAACCATACAAATCAGAAAACCAAACCTCAACAAATACCTGGAAATATCTTCTACCCACAAATCTATTGTAGACCCCCTGTATGACCTACTAATGTGACCTGTCAGCCCTGTACCTACCTTCACCTGCCTAGGAAGATTTGTATTGATGCATGTGACTATTCTCAATGTAACCCACATACGTGCGTGATTGTTCCCACTACATCCTATGTGCGTACACGAATATTCCCATTAAAATCTGCACACATGCACAAAAACCTATACGAGCCCTTCCATATGACTTGGTTCACTTGTACAATTTTATTCCTTCTGTGGATGCCTCTCTCTCCCACATGTGCAGTGTGATTTTCCCTACTAAGAACCAAAAATAGAGATTCCTCAACCCTAGGCCATATTTTCCACCCTAGTATAATTTCCCTTTGCTGAAATCACCAAGCCTCCTAGCACAAGTGCAGACTCACTTATGCTAGCTCCATCATGTCTCCACACATTATCTACACAATATGAAATGTCACAATGAACTCTCTCCTTTATATACAATCCTTAGGGCTCACCATAGAATCCCCTCCACAAGTCAACATAAAATTATTCTTTCTATGTGGGTGTGAAGCCCGAACCCAAGCCCACAAATCCCATCACAAAACCCATGAAGAACCAACTTCATTCCAAGAGAGTTTTCACCAAACAAAAATTATTATGTGGTGCCCATGATGATTCCCACATCCCCAACACCTAGGGCCATGTGAGAATACCTACTCGAAGATGAAAAAATCAACATTCCCTTTCAACGAGGGAGGTATTCTCACCACGCTCCACAAGTGGGAATTCCTCTTGATGCTACAAAAGAATCAACAAACCCTCTTAGAGAGGGAGGCATCCACTCCTCCATCATCACTTGGAAGTATATATGGATTACGTATGTGTCTCATGCTCGATCTGCTACTAAAACTTCTCTCCAATCCACCTGATTAGTTTCCTCCTCTATCATTGTAGTGAAACCTACTGAAAAAAATGGATTCTCTATGGGGGGAACACAACTCCAAGAAGCCCCCTACCTATGAACCTCCTGTACGAATTCCTGAACTCATGAAACCTTCTTGGAAGTCTCTGAAGGTTGGCTCCCATTGAGAAACTAACTGTCCCTCTGAGCCTCACGATTCCCTCTAAGTCTCTTAACTCCCTCTGAAGTCAAAATCCCTATGAATCCACTAACTCCCACTGAAGTTAGAATCCCTCTAAGTCTACACAACCTCCAGAGCTACCGTCTCCCTCTGAACCAGATGACCTCCTCTAGAGTCTAATCTCCTATGAACAATCCTAGGATATTTCTCCTCTCTACTTGATCATGAGGGATGACTCCCTCTAAACTCTGGATTCCTATGAGCCGAAACTACTAATGGGGCTACCTTCCTCACCATTGTTGGAGCCACCTTCTCCCTTTTTTCTACCGGTGGGGCCACCTGACTCACCACTGGTGGAGCCACTTTCTCCCTTTGTGATACTGGTGGGGCCACCTGCTCCCTCCGTGCTACTAGTGGGACCACCTGCCTCACCACTAGTGGAGCCACCTTCTCGTCCTCATATGTCTCTCTTCTCCTATTGGCCAGAACACACATAGGTTGGACCCTCATCCTATATAGTTTTCCCTCCCTAACTCCAAGAATCATCACTGATATGAAGCTAGATCATCTAAGAAAAAAACACTTGTTTATCTTGAAATAGTATGTGGTACTCCTTTCTCTCAATCTATGAGACCGAGAGAAAAATCCTCCTGAGTTCTGGCACCCATAACACATTTGACACCCTCAATACCTCTCTCGATTCAAATCATAACAATACTATATCAGATCCTCATACTTCTTGCTTGGCTCCCATTCCAAGTTCCACACATAAGTTTGAGACATTCTTTGTGAAAGTGTCAAATAACTCTCTAGCACCTGTCATGTGGCAAGATGCTTCGTTATCCACCAGCCAAGTCCCCCTTGCTGGAAACTATAACTGAAATGGAAGAGACCAACAATATCTCCCTATGGAACATATCTATAACATCATAAACCTTTGGTTTTGATGCCTTCTTCCTTCTCCCCCTTCCCCTCTAGTGTGGACATTGTTGGCATGTTTTACATGAAGAGTGTGCTTGTCATTGATGGCAAGAACAACAATGAAAATGAAAAATAGGAAAGAAACGATGAGTGTTCGAAGATTCATACTTCAGAATATATGAAAGGAGTGCACAGATCCACAATTCGGCTAAGTGTTGAAGTGACTCTTTACAGAGTCAAAAAAGAAGAATGCAAGAAAGATCAGGAGGAAGAGTGACAATGGTTATTGGATCACCGATATTGAGGACCAACAACCATCTGATAAAATCAAGGTGTGCGAGACTTAACGCTTTGTGCACGTAGGAGAGAGAATTTACCAAAGTTCTGAATTCCCAAAGTAATTTGAGACCGTTCATCACCAGGAAGAGAATTTGGTCCATTGATCATCGGGAGATACGTGTCAGTAGACTGTGATTTTAGGAGGGAGAAAATTTTGATATTTTAAATCCCCGAAGTCTGGAGAGCCGAAGATCCGAAGTAAATTTCAGCCGTCAGATCATTCTAAAGTGGAAGGACAGGATAAGTTTGAAGAAGGGCATGCTAATATCAACAATCGATAATTAGGCGCTCAGATCTACGATTGACAGGGCATATTGGACCCCCCCCCGACCTTACTACCTTTAACCGTGGGGGGGGGTCCGAGTTGGTGGTATTTACCATGTGGAACTCTCATACATGTCACCTTCCTGTCAACTCAGACCCCCCTCGCTCATTACCACTTACTGCCTAACCCCCCCTCCGAGTAAACCACCAAACCACTCATACATACCACATCCGTGCTCCGACGTCACACTCCACTACCCGCTACATGTCACACTCCACTACCGTGCTCTACCTCCACACTCCACTACACTGCCTACACGTCACACCCTTGTCAACAAAGACACATGGCATAGTCAGATAATGACAAGTGTCAAGCTAAAATCAACATTTCAGGCTCATGCAAATCATGAATCTGAGTGACATGTGGCAGACACTCTGCTCGTGGCACGTCATCAAGTGACATAAGCAAGTTACATAACTCTTAGAGTTTTATTTTGGGAGTTTAACCACCAGCAGATTCCTAAAGTCCTGAAGTCTTGAATGCCAAAGTCTCGAAGTGGACAGAAGTCATCTGATTTGAAGATCATTTCAGGTGAATTCTAAACCATTGATCAAAATACAATGGAAGGATAGCGTAAGTAGAATAGCCAAAGTGTCGAAGTAAATGGTGGCCATCCATCACAATGATTGATTAAGTCCTAGCCAATGAATTAAGCAGTGAAAGGATAAGTGTAAATCATCCGATCTATTCAGGCAGGTGTTTGTAGATCATCGACTTCGGAAGATTGACGTACGGAAGAAACAAGAGTTTGAGAATTGAAAGTCCTGAAGGATGGACTCGCAGAGGAGATCCTGATCATAGAATCAGGGAGACAGGTGTCATATATATTCCACTCTGAAATATTTGCATATGGGAGAAGTGAGATTTGAGAGTTGAAACTCCCAAAGACCGGAAGGCCATAATCAATCGTAGCCGTTGATTTGGAAGGAAGCTACGTGTCGATGGATCCTGGAGATCTAGGATTGCACAGTGAAGGAGGAAAGGAAGGAAGATAGAAATATTTGATCGAGTGGCATTTCCAATGGATTGGAAATCAACGGTCATGCTCAATTGCGGGACCATAACATGCTCGGGTCTTAATTTTTTTTGAGAAGGCTGTAATCAAAACCACGATTTTGGAGAAAGGACATGTGGAGGCTCGAGGTAAATTGCAGGGAGAAAAGTAGTTTGATTCAAACCACCTTTGGGCACGCCCACAATTGCATAGTCACATGAGATCATTTCCCAAGGTCATATCGAAAAGTGGAGCTAGTGCTCGCTAGACCGAGATTAGGAAGTGCCTTTTGAATAGGCGTGTGGTTACTGCCGGTGGTCACGTGAAGGAAAGGGATTAGAATCCAAAGAAGCCAAAATGACTTATTGTAACTGCCAGAGAAGACAAAGAGTTGTGACTGCTAGAGAAGCCAAAGAATATTTGGATAATGACCACTGATGAGGAAAAGATTCAACATAACCACCAAATAAGACAAAGAGTTGGATGATGATCATGTAGAGGACTTGGCATGAGAAAGACATATAGAACAATGAAGAGAGTGTGATTTTTCGATAGCTATGGATGGGGGTAGAAGGATATGTAGTGGATGAACTAAAGTGAAGATCAGTGACGTAGCACACAGTATGCAGAGGCAACAAAGAGTATAAAAGGGAGAAGAGAAGCTAAACAGAGGTGTTGTGCATAGGAGGAAAAAGGGTTGAGCATAGAAGAAAAAAGATGCAGAAGAGAAACAGAGCATAGAAGATGAAGAAGGCAGAGGATACATGGAGTTGTAACATACCATATCAAAGACAAAGAGAGTAAGTAAAGTTTTGTAAGATTCAATTAGGGTGGTAGGGTGGTGCTAGGGAGGATTGTAGTCCTCTAAATTCTAGTTGGTGCTAGAATATATTATGGGAGTTGGCGCTTCCATCTAGTTGTTTCTAGATAAATATGAGATTTGGTGCTCTCTGTAAGTTGTAGCTTGCTATCATAGGTTGTAGCCGCATATTTGAGTTGGTTCTCAAAGACTATGATGTACATGAAGGTTGGAGCTTGATTGACATCTGAAGAAGAAGAAGTTTTCTCCCTTTATGGGTTTCCTCATGAAAATATGTGTCTCTGTGTATTCTGTGTGATTGATCAAATATTGTATATCTATGCATGCTAAGTTATCAGTAACACATTAAATAATAATCTAGAAAGATTAAAAAAAGAACAAGAAAAGTTTCAATCTTATATTATAACTGATTCACCCCCCCATCTCAGTTACATTTCCAACAATTGGTATCAGAGTTGGTTCCTTTGATCAAAGATAGATCCATAAGCTTGAACATGACTAGTCATGAAGGGAGTTCAACTAATAGATCCCCTCTATTTGATGGAACAAATTTTTCCTTCTGGAAAATAAGGATGAGAACATATTTAATGTCTTTGGGTGATGATTTTTGGGAACTCGTTGAAACTAGATATGTGAAGCCTGTAGTCTTGGCCTCAAAAGATGACAAGTTGGAATTTATCTTTAATGAAAAAGAAATGAATGCCATCCTCAATGGACTTGTAGAAACTGAGTTTGTCAAAGTCATGTACTATGATTCAACAAAATTTATGTGGTACAAGCTAATAAGTAGTTATGAAAGTAATGAAAAGGTGAAAGAGGCCAAACTATAGACTCACAGACTGAAATTTGAGCAGTTAAAGATGGATGAAGAAGAAACTATCAGTAAGTACTTCTTACGTATAGAAGAAATTGTCAACACTATGAAAGGTCTAGGTGAAATGATAGATGAACCTTTTCTAGTCCAGAAAATATTAAGATCTCTTCCTCATAGATTTAACTCAAAGGTCTCTGCTATAGAGGAAATAACTGATCTCAAAACGTTGACACTAGATCAAATTATTGGAAACCTAACTACTTATGAAATGAGAATCACCAAAAGTAAATCCACTACAAGAGAGGCATCCTTTAAAGAAAAGAAAAAAACAGACTTCGATATAGATGAGATTGAAGCAAATTTTGTGAGAAGACTGACGAAAAGATCAAGAAAATAGAAAGGTAAATTTCCCTCGAAATGTTTCAACTGTGGTAAGATAGCTCATTTTGCATCTAAGTGTCCTCACAAAATAAAGGATCAGACATATGAGGATGAAGAGAAGCACAAAAACAAGAAGCTGTATAAAGAGAATAATTTTCGGAAGAAAAGCCTTTGTGTAAACAATGATGTTGATCCTTCAGATGACGAAAGCGATGAATCGTCTATTGAAAGTAAAATAAATGATATCATAAATATATATTTAGAAGGCCTAAATACTAAAGATACAGGAAGTGAGTTCGTTGATTGTGAAGCAGTAGCAGATCTTGAAGGAGAACTTGTCAGTGCCATGGAAGAGATTGATAGACTCAGAGAAAAGAAAATAAAACAAAAATAGTTACTTTTAAGGTATGAGAAAACATGCAATGAACCATCTGAAGAAATTGATTCGTTGAAGGTTAAGTTAGAAGAAGGTAAGAATAGTGAAGAAATCCTCAAACAACAATTGAAGGAAGCCAACACAAAAGGTGAAAAATTGGAAGATGAAGTAGTGACCGTCAAAAAAGATCTAGAGAAATTTCAGGCCTTATATCATCAGAATCTGACAAGTGTTAAAGTGTCAGAAGGATTAGCCTTCATTCTAAATCAACAAAGGAATTCAAAGTTGAAAATTGGTTTGGGTTATGAAGAGGGATCAAGTAGTAGTCAGCCAAGCAACAAAGAATACATCAAGTTTGTCAAATATACAATCATTGACAACAACAAACCTATAGAAACAAATGAAGATAATCAGTCGCCTAGGAGGAGTGAAGAAAAAGGTACAAGAATTGAATCTGTAAAACAAAGAAATAATACACCCTCTGCTCAAGGAAAACATCAGCATGGATGGTCTGGATTTTATGAGCAGAATGAAATGACTACAGATTATTACCAGATGTTTAACACAGAATAACAGAGATACAATAAAAAGTGTTTTCTATTCAATAAGGAAATAATCTGAAACTGTAAAATGCAGTGGAAAACAAGCTTGTTGGAATGGTGGCAGCTTATCTTTGAGAAGATATGTGACGGTTGTGCTCATTCAAAAGAACATGATTATAATGAGGCTCTCAAGGCCTTTTTAAAATAAACAGGATTTTCAAAAACCCTAAACATCCAAAAACCTAACCCTAGGAGATGAAGCACCAAAAGTCATGTGGGCCCCGTTTGGGTAAGTTAGTACATCAACTTCCCGGGGTCATAACTTTTGCATATGATCTCCATTTTAGGCATATGATAGCCCATTAGAAAGATCTATCCGAGGACTACAAAAATTGCACAAAATTTCATGTTGAAATTATATGACCGCAACATACACCAAAAAACGTCGTTTAGGGCCTCAAAACAACTCTCGAAGTTAAGGACCTGAAAAACTACTAAAAATAGTAAATTATCAAAATTGTGAGAAAGTTGTTTTGAGCCAGCTAGAAAAGGTGGGTGGCCACTGATATCCACTTGGATCAATCCTCCATCCTTAGGAAGCAATGTTCTCCATTGCGTTGATTTCCCCCATTAGATGAGGAGATTTCTACTGAATTTGGCCCCGGGTGAGCCACTTGCCTTGGTGCAGGAGTTGCATTGCTTTGACGACTTGATAAAGATGGATCCTTTGTTATCGAGTGCCCTTGATCTATGTGTCCACAATCTAATCACTGGATTCCTATTGTATGCAGTCAGGGTTGAGCTCTGTTGGTGTCAGTTGTTCTGCTACGTCTGAGGTGTCCAACAATGGTGGGAAATAAGGTCGAAGGAGGTCCACGTTGAACGTTGGGTGCAGGACAAGGAAAGGAGGAATGTTGAGTGCAAATGAATTATCCCCCACAACCTTGGTGATGGTGTACAACCCATAACAGAGTGGGTGAAGCTTCCAATGGGGTCCTATAAGGTGTTCTTTCTACAAGTGCAACCAAACTTTGTCGCCCACCTTAAACTTATGTGGAACCTGATGTTGATCATGGCACTGCTTGTACTTGTCATTGGAATTTTGTAGGATATCCTGAACCTGTTGGAGGATGTGCTATATCCTCTCAATGAACCGGGTGGCTTTGTCAACCTTAGTTGGAGCAGGAGAGGAGTCAGTTGAGGTGACCACAAGGGGAAGTGCAACATCTATGGGACCCAATGGTTGGAATACCAACCCCATTTGAAAGCGGTTGTGGCCAGTTGAGCTATGCAGGTCTCGGTTGTAGCTATGTTGGACATAGGGAAGACTCTCATCCCATGTGTGAGGGTGCTTGTAATTATACATGCATAGGATATGCATGATCATTCGATTTACGACCTTAGTTTGGCCATCTGTCTAGGGGTGGAAGGCTATGGACTTGGTGAGCTTCGTGTCCAACAGTGACCAGAGGATCGACCAGAATGTGTTGAGAATCGACTATCCTGATCTAAGACAATGGTTTGTAGGATTCCAAAATGTACCCAGACCCATTCAAAGAAGAGCTTGGCTTCAAATAAGAGCTTGACAGTGGCTTTTGTTGTGATTCTCTTCTTGCAAGCAACCAAAATCGCCATCTTAGACAAGCGATCAACAACCACAAAAACATAGTCATTTCCCTGCTTGGTGGATGGGAGGCCCAACATGCAGCCCATTGAGATGGATTCCCATGGTTTGTCAGGAGTAGGAAGAGGGGTGTACTTGCCCTATTTTTTAGTGGTTGGTTTGGCGATAGCACAGGCAATGCAAGACCTGATATACTTGCTGACCTCCTGTAGAAGTTTCGGCCAGTAGAAATGTTTTTGTAGCATTTCCACTATCTTTTCAATGCCGAAGTGTCCTGCCACCCAGCTGTAGTGGGATTCCCATATTAGCTTCACTCGCTCACTTGATGGAACACATATATGGCCCAATCGACACAACAACCCATCCTGAAGATGGAAATTATCGACAACTTCCTTTGCACCCAACATTTGGTAGGTGGTGGCGAAGTTCAAGTCTATCTCATAGGGTTGGGGCCATCTAGAGGTCTCATGGTTGCAGGAGTATATCTCTATGGTGAGTGACGTGACTGGTGGTCTGCTGAGGCAATCAACAACGCAATTGGTGCTTCCTATTTTATACTTGATGTTGAGGTGGAATTGCTGCAAGTATGTGGACCACTTTTGATGGCGGTCATTCTCCAATTTTTCTTGTGTCTGCATGAACTATAGTGGCTTGTGGTCAGTGTGGTTGACTGTCTCCCTCCCAAGAATGTAATGTCTCCACTAGAGGCAGGCTTGCACAATGGAGTACATTTATTTGTCATAAGTAGGGTACTTATGGACAACATCTGATAGTGTCACACTATGATAGGCCACGGGGTGGCTGTGCTGCATGAGAATGACACCCAAAGCATAGTCTGAAGCATCAGTCTCAATCTCAAAGGGTTGTTGCAGTTCTGGTAGTGAAATTACTGGGGCTAAGCACAAGCACTGCTTCTAATCATCGAACGCTTGTTGTTGGGTCCGGCCCCACACAAATATTTGCTTACCACCACCCCTAGTTATTTGGCTGAGGGCCCATGCAATATGGGAGAATCCAAACACAAACCTGTGGTAGAAATTGGCAAGGTCCAAGAAGCTCCGAAGCTCAGTGAGTGTGGTTGGGGTTGGCTAGTCATGGATGACTTGGATCTTGGTTGGATCCATATGTACGCCATGTTGATCAATGATGTATCCTAGGTAATGGACCATGTCCATGCCGAAGGAGCATTTTTACAAGTTGGCATATAGCTTGTGTTGTCGCAAGGTGTGCTGAACCTGTTGAATATGCTGCAAGTGTTCATCCCAAGTATAGCTATAAATGAGAATGTCATCCAGATACACCACTACAAAAGTATTGGTGAATGGGCGTAGGATATCTTCCATCATCCTCATGAAAGTGGTTGGAGCATTTGTCAGAGCAAAGGGCATGACCAACCATTCAAAAAGGCCTTCCTTTGACTTGAAGGCGGTCTTCCATACATCAGTCTTTTCTATCGGGACCTGGTGGCAGCCAGACTTCAAATCAATCTTACTAAAGTATTTGGCCCCCATGAGTTGATCAAGGAGGTCGTCGATTCGAGGAATCAGGTACCGGTTTCTGACTGTGATTTTATTCAGAGCCCGATAATCAATGCAAAGTCACTAGGTTCCATCTTTCTTCTATACCAGCATGATTGGGCTCCCACAAGGTGATGAGATGTGACGGATGTGCCCCTTTTGGAGCAATTCTTGGATCTATCACTTTATCTCATCATTCTCTAACAGAGAGCGGCAATAGATTGGCCCATTGGGCAACGGTGCGCTGGGGGTCAGATTGATGGGGTGCTTGACCTGACAGTGCAAAGGTACCTTGGTAGGTGAGGAGAAGATATTTGAGTATTCTTCCACTACCTTATCTACTTTCTTCTATTGTGTGGAGAGGTCGGTCATAGAGACCCTAGATGTGGCTATGATTTTTCTCTCATTCTGAGAGAGAATCATGAAGAAGAAAAAATTCCTCGTTTGAGAGATGACCTTCCTGCATTGCTTAACAAAGATCAAGGAAATATCACTAGGTGGGATAGCCTCGGGTATCCTGTACAATTTCCTGTTCAAAGTAATAATAACACTATGAGGTCTAGACTCATATACAACATGACGTTTCCATAAATAAGGTTGGCCCAAAATAACATCACAAACTTCGAGAGGAGAAACATCACACAATACCTCATCTTTGAAGGGCTTGATGTCATACGACAGTCGACACTGTTGGCTGACGCGAAGATCACTTCCTTGGCAGAGCCATCCTATGGTGTAGGGTTGTGGGTGCGGCATTTTCGACAGGGCCAGCCACTTGACAACCTTTGTTGAGATGAGGTTCTTCTGGCTACCACTATCAACGATGAAGTGCAGTGGGGTGCCTTTTACGCACATCTGTGAATGGAAGAGGCGCTCTCCTTCTTCTGGATTGTCTGGTTCACCATGTTGGAGCTTGGTGGTAGAAATGGTGGCACTGGGTTCCATGTCAATGATCCGTCTTCCCCTTTATAGTTCTGAATCAGAGTCAGAACCCACATCTGATTCAGAGGCTTTCACTTCGGCCACCAACATCTACTTTGAGAGGCAGTCAACAGTGTTATGCCAAGGGATCTTATGGAAGTCACACCACTTCCTGGTATCTTTCTTTGTCTTTTCAATTTCTTTCCTTTCTTGCGGCTTGGACTGGTTGTCCTGATACTGCCCATCTTTTCTCTATCCTTTGTTATGTGGGTTGGGGCAGCCCTTTCCTGGATTTTTTGTGAGGGGTTCCCCGACCCAAATTGTCACGTCTTTTGTTTGAGCTTCTGCTTGATTTTGACGGCATATCGGTAGGTTGCGCCCAAGGATGATATGTCTAGAAGTTCCACTTCAGTATGGATGTATCTATACAGAGCATCGCAATACTTGAGCACCAGATGTCACTCCAAATCTTTGATACCCAGCTTGGTGTGCAAGGTATGGAAGATATTTGTGAAATATGGCATTCCTTGGTCTCTTTCTTGCCGCAGTGTGGTCCATTTGGTATACAAGTTGTCATAAATTCTAACGAGGTAGTATTGTTCCTTAATATCGTCCCTGAAGGATTCCCAGGTGGCCGTGACTGTAAATAATGAGGGTTCCTCTATTTCCTTTTTCTCACAAAAAGTTTCCCACCAATCTTTGACATGGGTAACGACTTTGATGAGCGCAAAAGTAATCTTTTATCTATTCGAAAAGTTATGGACAAAAAAATACCCTTCTAGTAGATTCAACCACTTATCTACAACATCTGCATCTATCTAACCTTCAAATATAGGAATATCGAAGTTTATTTGTACCTTGAAGGGGGTGGTGCCTCCGCTCGAAGAAGATGTGTCACCTGTTGGTAGTCACCGAAGGATTGGTACGGAATTATCCATCATCTCGTTTCTCTGCTACGTGATGGATTCCTCAATTAACAGTTTGAAAGGATTTGTTGTCTCGTCATCTTTCTTTTCTCCTTCCATGAGAGGTTGCTTGGGTGTGTGAGAGCTTTTGTCCTCAAGATAAACAAGATCGAGACCTAACTCTTTGTACTCCGACCTCGTTGGGGACATTCATTAAAATGACAAGGAGCAGGTCGCTCTGATAGCACTGATCCAGATTTTATGAGAAGAATGAAATGACTACAGATTATTACCATATGTTTAACACAAAATAACAAAGATACAGTAAAATTGGTTTTCTATTCAATAAGGAAATAAGATGAAACTGTAAAATGCAGTGGAAAAAAAGCTTGTTGGAATGGTGGCGGCTTATATCTAAGAAGAGATGTGATGGTTGCACTCATTCTCAAGAATATGATTACAATGAGGCTCTCAAGGCCTTTTTACAATAAACAGGAGTTTCAAAAACCCTAAACATCCAAAAGCCTAACCCTTGGAGATGAAGCGCCAAAATTCATGTGGGCCTCGTTTGGGTAAGTTAGTACATCAACTTCCCGGGGTCATAAATTTTGCATATGATCTCTGTTTTAGGCATATGATAGCCCATTGGAAAGATCTATCCAAGGAATACAACAGTGGCAAAAATTTTCATGATATTTTGTGACCGCAACATACCCCAAAAAACGTTGTTTAGGGCCTGAAAACCGATCCGAAAGTTCAGGACCCGAAAAAATGTTAAAAATAGTAAATTATCAAAATTGCGAGAAAGTTGTTTTGAGCCAGCTGGAAAAGGTGAGTGGCCACATATATCCACCTGGATCAATGGAAGAAGTCGACCTGCTCAAAGAAGAGAACCAGGTACAAATATTTTTTTTATGGATATTGTTTTTACTATTCTCACTTTGGCCACAAAGCTGTAAATTGTTCTTTAAGATTGTGACATGAGCAATCAAGATTTCCAAGGGATAAATATCTGCCACAACAAAGAATGAGACAACCAAGTAACAAACAACCACAGGCTAAAAATCATGTGATGGATGGGAAAAAGGCACATATTAAGCATAAAAATTGTTATGATCCTTTATTCAATGAACCAAAATTCTACATCTGCCATAATTATGGACATAAAGTTGTAGACTATCGACTAAAGAACTGTAACCTAGATTCAAATCACAGAGCTGAAAATGTCAATATTTGGAAGAAGAATGAAGATAACAAGTGTGGATTAGTATTGTCAGATCAAAGACAAAAGATCCCTTGGTATATTGACAACGGATTCTCCAGTCATATGATAGGTGACAAAAGTAAGTTCCTATCACTCAAAGAAAGTAAATCAAGAAGTGTGACTTTTGGAAATGATGCTCCAGGAAAGATCAAAGGTAAAGGTCTAGTAAGCTTAAGTAATGGAAGAAGCGAAGATCAAGATGTATTATTTGTTGATGGCTTAAAGAACAATCTTCTTAGTGTTAGTCAAATGTGTGACAAAGGATGTGAAGTCACTTTCACTGCCAAGAATTGTAAAATAAAAACAGTGAACATAGGAGAGATAATTGCAAAAGGGGTTAGAACTGAAAACAATGTCTATATTCTGAAGGAATATAAGGATAGATGCCATTTAAGAAATTTTCATGAAATTTGGTTATGGCACAGAATCCTTGGACACCTGAATTTTGATCATATTGTCAAACTGAATAATGAAGGTGTTGTGAAAGATATTACAAGAATATCTAAGCCTCATAACTCTATATGAAAATCCTATCAAATGGGGAAGCTGACTCGTGCTCAATTCAAATCGAAGATTTTCACATCTTCAGATAAATTGCTTCAACTTGTTCATATGGATTTGTGTGGACCGTTGCAAAAGGAAGGAACTCGAGGAGAACGTTACTTTATGTTGGTCATTGATGAATTCTCTAGACTTAAGTGGGTTGCCTTTTTGAGAGAAAAATCTGATGCATTTGAGAAGTTCAAAATGTTTAATGCCTTAGTTAAGAATCAGACAGGAATGAATTTAAAGGAAATTCACTCAGACAGAGGAGGAGAATTCTTGTCAAGAGATTTCAAAGAATTCTGTGATAGACATGGAATTAAAAGAGAATATACTATTCCGATTACTCCCCAACAAAAAGGAGTTGTAGAAAGGCAAAATAGATCGGTTCAGTAGATGGCAAGGGCCATGATGAGTGAAAGGGTAATTTCACAAACCTTCTGGGTGGAGGTTGTTCACACGACTGTTCATATTCTAAACAAAGCACATCTAAGGACGAACAGTGATAAAACTCCATATGAGACGTGGTTTGGTCAACATGCATCAATCAAGAACTTCAAAGTATTTGTAAGTAAATGCTACATAAATAATAATTATGATCATCTAGGAAAATTTGATGGTAGAGATGATGAAGGTATCTTCTTACGATATGCAATGAACAGTTAAGGATACAGATGCTTTAACAAAAGAATGCATAAATTAGTAGACTTTATTGATGCTTGAATTGATGAAGAAGCTCCTGTGAAAGATAAACAGAGAATAAGCACTGAGTCGGATGAAAAAGATGAGGAGAATAATGAAAATGAAGAAAAACAAATCTCAAAGTCACAAGAAGATGATGAATTAGGAGGAGAAGAGACACCCAGACAAGAAGAGTCAGGACAACAATCAACATTAAATCCTTCCTCCAGAATTACTCAAAAGAATCATCCTGAAAGTCAAATAATTGGTGAGAAAAAAAATGGTGTACAAACCAGGAAAAGGATAATCAAAGACATCGAGCAATCACATATAGCCTTCATATCCATGATGGAACCCAAGAACTTTAATGAATCCAATAAAGACGTAAATTGGTTAAAATCAATGAATGAGGAACTGGATCAGATTGAAAAGAATGACACTTGGGAACTTGTTCCTAGGCCAACAAATAAAAATGTAATAGGATCCAAATGGGTCTACCAAAATAAGATGAATGAGAAAGGAAATATTATAAGAAATAAGGTTAGATTTGTATGCAAAGGATATGCTCAAATAGAAGGACTAGATTTTGATGAAACATTTGCGCCTGTAGCAAGATTAGAAGCTATTAGAATATTTCTTGCCTATGCTTGTCATAAACAGTTTAAAGTCTATCAAATGGATGTCATTTCATCTTTTCTAAATGGATATCTAAAAGAAGAAGTCTATATGGAACAACCAGAGGGTTTCCAACTGTCAGATAACCCTAACTTTGTCTGCAAGATGAAGAAATCCTTATATGGGTTGAAACAAGATCCTCATGCCTGGTATTACAGACTGGATAAGTATATTCAAGACAAAGGGTTCAATTGAGGAACAATTGACAACAATGTATATATCAAAACAGAGGATAATGATTTTCTCATTATGTTGGTCTATGTAGATGACATGATATTCAGAAGCAATAATGCTTCATTGGTACAATGGTTTTCTTTTTCCATGCAGTCTGAATTTGAAATGTCTATGATAGGGGAACTGCCATTTTTTCTTGGTCTGCAAATTACTCAGAGGACTGAAAGAATATTTCTTTTGCAGAAGAAATATCTAAGAGAAATGTTAAAAAGGTTTCAAATGGAAGATTCTACACCTGTGAGCACACCTATGGTCAATGGATGAAAGTTAATCAAGGATGATGATTCACTTGAGGTTGATCAGAGTTCATATAGGTCTATGATAGGAATCCTGTTGTACATCACAACATCTCGTCTAGACATAATGCATGTTGTTGGAATGGTAGGAAGGTATCGATCTTCACCTAAACAGAGTCATTTTCTAGTTGTCAAAAGAATATTCAGATACTTGAAAGAAACAATGAACTATGGCCTATGGTATCCTAGGAATCATAATTTTCAATTATTAGTCTATTCAAATGTTGATTGGGATAACTGCATCATTGAAAGGAAAAGCACGAGTGGAGGTGCATTCTTCTTAGGAGATTCTCTTGTAGCATGGTTGAGCAAGAAGTAAGGTTCCATTTCCTTATCAAATATAGAAGTTGAATACATTGCAGTTGCCACTTGTTGTACCCAAGTATTGTGGATGATTCAGACACTTGCATACTTGGAGGTAAAGTATACTGCACGAATCCCAATTCAGTGTGATAATAATAGTGCAATTAGTGTGTCAAAGAATCCTGTCTTTTGCTCCAAGACCAAGCATATACCCATCAAGTATCACTTCTTGAGGGAATAGGTAACCAACATTGTTTTTTCTTTGCATTATATTCCATCCAAAGATTAGATTGTTGATTTCTTCACTAAACTGCTTGCAAAATATCAGTTTGAGTATCTATGCCAGAAGTTGGGTGTGACCCTGTTATAAAGTTAAAATAGTCTATCTGATCAAGGGGAGAGTGATCATAGTATATATAATCAGGGGGAGAGTGCTAATTGTATTTCTGATCAGGGGGAGAACAGAGTCACTCTCAGTTTTCTTTGACATTGATGTCAAAGGGAGAGAAAAGGTGTGGTCTGGATGCTACAGCTGGAGATCTAAGAAGAATAGTGCATCCTTTCAGAGTTGCCATCAATGCAAAAGGGGGATATTGTTGGCATGTTTTACAGGAAGATTGTGACTTTCATTGATGGAAAGAACAACAACGACGATGGAAAATAGGAAAGCAGCGATGAGAGTTTGAATATTTGGACTTTGGAAGATAGGACTACAAAGATCCACAATTCGGCTAAGTGTTGAAGTGACTCTTTAAGGAGTCAAAGGAGAAAAATGTGAGAAAGCTTAGGAGGAAGAGTGAAAATGGTCGTTGGATCACCGATACAGAGGACCAACAACCATCTGATCAAATCAAGGTGCACGAACCTTAACGCTTTGCACACACATGAGAGATAACTTACAAAAGTTATGAAGTGCCAAAGTAATTTGAGATCGTTCATCACCAGGGGGAGAATCTGGTTCATTTATCATTGGGAGATACATGTCAGTAGACCATGAGTTTAGGAGGGAGAAAATTTTTAGATTTTAAATCCTCGAAGTCTAGAAATCCAGAGATCCGAAGTAACTTTTAGCCATCAGATCATTCTAAAGTGGAAGCACATGATAAGTTTGAATAAGGGTGTGCTAATCTCAGCAAATGATAATTGGGTGCACAAATCTATGGTCGACAAGGCATATCAGACCCCCTCGACCTTTCTTCCTTTAACTATGGGGGGGGGGTCCAAGTTGGTGGTATTTCCCATGTGGGACCCTCATACATGTCACCTTCCTATCAAGTCAGAACCCCCTCGCTCATTACGACTTACTGCCTAACCCCCCCTCTGAGTAAACCACCAAACCACTCATACATACCACCTCTGTGCTCCAACGTCACACTCCACTACCCGTTACACATCACACTCCACTACCATGATTTGTGTCCACACTCCACTACAATACCTAAATGTCACACCCACATCAACAAAGACACGTGGCACAGTCAGATAATGACAAGTGTCAAGCTAAAATCAACATTTCAGGATCGTGCAAATCACGAATATGAGTGACACATGGCAGACACTCAACTCGTTCCATGTCATCAAGTGACGTAAGCAAGTTATGTCACTCTGAGAGTTTTACTTTGGGAGTTTCACCACCAACAGATGCCTAAAGTCCTGAAGTCCCAAACACCAAAGTCCCGAAGTGGACATAAGTCGTCCAATGTGAAGATCACTTCGGGTGCATTCTCAACCGCTGATCAAAATACAGTGGAAGGATAACGTAAGTATAATAGTTGAAGTGTCGAAGTAAATGATGGACATCCATCACAATTCTTGATTAAGTCCTAGCCGATGGATTAAGTAGTGAAAGGATAAGTGTAAAACATCTAATCTATTCAGATAGGTGTCTGCAGATCATCGACTCTGGAAGATTGACGTATGGAAGAAAAGAGAGTTTGAGGATTGAAAGTCCTGAAGGACGGACTCCCGGAGGAGATCCATATCGTATATTTGGGGAGACAGGTGTCAATAGATCTTCCACTCTGGAATATTGTCATATGGGAAAAGAAAAATTTGAGAGTTGAAACTCCCAAAGACCGAAAGGCCGAAATCAATCGTAGCCGTTGATTTGGAAGGAAGCTACGTGTCGACGGATCGTGGAGATCTGGGATCGTGTGTGGAAGGAAGAAAGGAATGAAGATATCAAACATTGATAAGTGGCATTTCCAAGGGATTGGAGATCAATGATCATGCTCAATTGTGGGGCCAAAACATGCTCGGATCTTAAGTTTTCTTGAGTGGGCCGCAATCGAAAGAACGGTTTTGGAGAAAGTACATGTGGAGGCTCGAGGTAAATTGTGGAGTGAAAAGTAGTTTGATTCAAACCACCTTTGGATGCGCTCACAATCACGGTGTTACATGAGATCATTTCCCAAGTTCATATCGAAAAATAGAGCTAGCACTTACTAGACCGAGATCGGGAAGGGGCTTTTGAATAGGCATGTCGTCACCTCTGGTGGTCATGTGAAGGAAGGGGCTTAGAATCCAAAGAGGCCATAATGACTAAATGTAACTGCCAGAGAAGACAAAGAGTTGTGACTACCAGAGAAGTCAAAGAATCTTTGGATAAAAACCACTGATGATGAACAGATTCAACATAATCGCCATAGAAGACAAAGAGTTGTGATGATGATCATGAAGAGGACTTGGCATGAGAAAGACATGAAGAACAGTGAAGAGAGTGTGATTTTTTGATAGCTATGGATGGGGGTAGAAGGAGATGCAGTGGATGACCTGAAGTTAAGATTAGTGATGCAACGCACAGTATGCAGAGGCAACACAAAGCATAAAAGGTAGAAGAGAAGATGAACAAAGGTGTTGTGCATAGGAGGAAAAAGGGTTGAGTATAGAAGAAGAAAGATGCAGAAGGGAAATACAACATAGAAGATGAACAAGGTAGAGGGGACATGGATTTGTAACAGACCATATCAAAGACAAAGCGAGTAAGTAAAGTTTTGTAATATTCAATCAAGGTGGTAGGGTGGTGCTAGGGAATATTGTAGTCCTCTAAATTCTAGTTGGTGCTAGAAGATATTCTGGGAGTTGGTGCTTCCATCTAGTTGGTGCTAGAGAAATATGAGAGTTGGTTCTCTCTGCAAGTTGTAGCTTGCTATCAGAGGTTTTAGCCTCATATTTGAGTTGGTGCTTAAAGACTATGATGTACACGAAGGTTGGATCTTGATTGACATCTGAAAAGAAGAGGTTTTCTCCGTTTATGGGTTTCCTCATGAAAATATGTGTCTTTGTGTATTCTGTGTGATTGATCAAATATTGTATATCTATGCATGTTAAATTATCAGTAACACGTTAAATAATAATCTAGAAAGATTCATAAAAGAACAAGAAAAATTTCAAACTTATATTATAACGGATTCACCCCCCCACTCAATTATATTTCCAACTTGAAGCATACTAACCAAATTCATGGCACTCAAAGAATCTTATCTTACTAATATCCCTCTTTTGTCTAGGCTATGGATATGCTTCTCTCTCGAGAGAAGCCCCTCTCCTAGGAGAACATATTCTGCCTTAGATAGTGCAAGCTGCAAGGGCCTAGTTCTCATCACTACTACTCTTCACCATAAAATCCATATCATCCCTGGAAACCAACCAGGTCTCCTCCTAGATACAATCATTCCATATCCTCTCAAACCCTGGAAACCTTTCTCGTGCACAGATCCCCTGCACAAAAGGTTCCCAAAACCCAGGAACACCAACTCAACATTCAATAACACTTTTTCATTTTGGAACAACACTACAGAGTCCTACTCCTCAATCTCTGAGGATGAGAACACACTCCTGGAACCCATAACATATTTTTCACTCACAACACATCCCCTGACTCTATCTAAAATATCATTGCTCCAAACCCTTGTACTACATGCCTAGTACTCCTACCAAGCTCCTCATATATACCTGAGTCATACACTATGAATCTCATGAACAATTTATGTGCCCCTCTCATGTGCCAGTGGTTCCCACTATATAAGAACCATGCAATCCTCCAAGGAAATCATATTTCTTCCCCAAGTCACAATCACCCAATGAAATTTTTCCTAAGTCCATCATCCAATTCATCAAACTTTCTATTTATATACACATGCTGCAACTAAACCTATTTCCTCTCTCTAAACAAACCTAAGTTATAAATGGACACTCGTTATTTTCCACTCTAGACCGTTGTAACTCATCTCTATAAGTGTCCTCATCCTCCTGGGTCAAATGCCTCATGCATAGTCATACCTCGACAATGTAAACTCTTCGTCCGAATGAATAATCTATCTCATCAACCTAGGATACACATGAGACTATCTCATCTGTGCCAAAGAACTTGAGCTGCACCCATCGTAACCCACCATGACAAGTCATTGAAAGTCCATCCATAGGGTTGATAGTCTTCAACACATCACATTGTTGTGATCCGAGCTTTTCGCCAATCCATAAAAACTCCCAACCTACCATACCAATGAGTTTCAATAGTCCACAAATCCTTGTCTGGACAATATGCTATGTGTCTCAAACCAAATACCATCTAACATGTTTCCACCTATAACCATCATTGTATCTCCCTCTCAAAGCTAACTCCTCAACATTGCTATGGCTTCCTCTAAGAGATGTCACCTGTGACCTACCTAGAACAAGAACAAGAAATATGCAACCACCTATAGAAACCATGTGTCTCAAATATGATCCCATTCTCTTCAAATCCCAAGATCTAAAACCATGTCAATTTCACATACACTCTTATGTGACTAATTTTCAGATATGGAAATTGCTTCCCTATGATCTAACAATAAAACCCTAGCTGTTATCACTGAACAATTTTCCACTGAAATTACATGCAGTGGAAACAAAAAAGATGAGAGATTAATCATAAACACATATGGGACATAATATTTCTATTCTTGTAACCTTATCAAATTCAGAAATATTGAGGGAAAAACCAACCCTCCCAATCAGTACAATGTCACCAAATATGAGGACAATAGTGTCCTCTCTCAGCCAATACAAATATCACCAAAACATGAGGAAAACCATGTCCTCCAATAACCATATAAATTAGAAAACCAGACCTCAACAAATCCCTAGAAATATCTTATGCCCACGAGTCTATTGTAGACCTTCTGTATGATCTACTGACGTCACTTATTGTTAGGGTCCTAACCCCCACATAGGTAGATCAATATATTCGGATGTAATAAAGGTCAATATTAATAAGGCCTTTCAATAAAATATAATAAGGTGGATGTAAGAAGACCTAATAGAAGCTTTCACTTCTAGAAGGATCTTCCTCTAGATGCTTCTCTTGATAGACATATTTAGTATAAATAAGGGTGGAGGGTATGAAAACCCTAGCTTGGAGATTATTGTAACAAAGCACTGTTTGACTGGAGGTTTCCCCCTCGAAGAGGCCTGTGAACATTGCTTTCTAAATCAAAGTGCTATTTTTTTTGTTATTCTTATATCATTTATGTGTTATTGTGGAGATTATGCTCATTATATTACTATTACGTGCATAAACCCACGGTTGAGGGATTCATACATACAGGAAATACAAGTGGTTCTTAATCGTGCATCTGTTGGCCACCCTTGTAACCCCTGTTGGTACCCCTTCGAGTGGTAGTGCATTAGACAACACCTATGTACGGATTGACCTAGATTTCCTGAAGCCCTCTTTAGATAAATTGATTGACTGCCTAACTGCTATAGTGCCATCGAGAACAACACTCAGAAAGATACTCTCTAGTACCTGGGTAGTCGGGTAGTCTGGAAATTTTTTCACCATTATTTGAGACATATTCCATTGGATTCATCTCTTCGCCCTTATCACATTCATCCATATCATTTTTCGGCAAAATTTTTAACCCTGCCCACTCCCTTTCAGTTCATCCATCCTCATTGCCCATACCCATAGCCAAGACCTGGAAGCTCACTTCAACACCTTACAATCTAGTTTCCTCGAGACCCAAATTGAAGTGAAACAACTCATTGCTACTGTTGCCTCCATCGATACATCCATCAATACAACCATAAATACAACCATGCAGTCCTCAATGGAGGAAGTCAAACAAGAACTGACCACCTAGCTTGAATCTATCTTTGCATCACTCTGCACCAAATTGAAGATCCCTACAGATGACCCTTTCTTTGACACACCTCCAAATACTGAAGGTGAACATTCCTCCCATTCCCATACCTTTCATCCCCATCACTTTCAACGTGACTATGCCTTCCACGGGTGGATGTGACCAAATTTGATGGCTCGGACCCCACTAGTTGGGTAACCCAAATGGAACATTATTTCTCTTTATACAGCATTACAGATGACTTGGCCAAACTTCAGCATGGTGTTCTCCATATAGATCAAGAACATTGGCAATGGTGGCAATGGAGAAAAACTTCCTGTCAAGGGTATATTTCTTGGACCCAATTTGTGACTGAGATTTATGAATGCTTTGACATGGACAACCATTTGGGCCATTTGAAAAAGTTGAAACAATCAAGAACAATCAGGAACAAAGTTGAAGCTGCCTTTGAGCACTTGGCTTTTCAAGTAGAGGGCATGACTGATGCTTTCTTTCAAGAGTGTTTTATCAGTGGCCCCAAGGATGAGATTCGAGCCCATGTCCTCATGGATCGACCCTCGAGTTGTGTGGAGGCTACTAAAAGAGATAAAGAAGCACAACATGTTGTATCCTCTCAAAACCGAAAACCCTCCTTTATCCCTCGCCCTAAACCTGTAAATCCCACTACTCCCTCCACCCCATTAAAGAACCAAAAATTGACTAGGGCTGAAATCGTTGAATGCCAACTCAAAGGCCTTTGTTATAATTGTGATGACAAATATTTCCCGGGCCACAAGTGTAAGGAACAAAATATTTTTATGGCCATCTCTAAGGATATTTTGGAAGAGGATGTTGAAACTCCCCTTGTGTTTGAGTCACCTGAAATCACTAACATAACCCTTCCCTCATACCCTCCTGAAGTGAAACCAGTCATTTCCCTCAATGCTCTCACTGGCTTCTATGCTCCCCAAACCCTCAAGTTAATCAGTTACATCAAGCATCGGAAGGTCACCATTCTGGTTGATAGTGGAAGAACCCATAATTTTATTCATTGCCGCATTGCCCAAGAAACTCATTGCTACATCCATGCCGTCAACAATTTCCAAATCATGATTGCCAATGGTGGTTCCATGAAATGTGGAGGGTGCTGTAAAAATGTGCGTCTCCAAATCGGTGACTACCACCTAAAATCCCATATGTTTGCTATCGACATGGGTGGTTATGACATTGTGTTGGGTGTAGACTGGCTAAGAACTCTGGGTCCCATTCTCATGGATTTTAAGGCATTAACCATGCAATTCGACCAGGAAGGCCACCAGTATAAATTCCAAGGCATCACTGTTGGTTCACCTGAGGTCATTAGTTCCCATCGCATGGAAAAGCTGCTCAAAAAAGGTCATTCTGGTGTCATTGCCCAACTCCATGCCATACAAG
>JZKD02S0050065.1:825040-881485 GCA_000966675.3 Picea glauca
AATAGAAGCTTCCGCTTCTAGAAGGATCTTCCTCTAGATGCTTCTCTTGATAGACATATTTAGTATAAATAAGGGTTGAGGGTATGAAAACCCTAGCTTGGAGATTATTGTAACATAGCACTGCTCGACTGGAGGTTTCCCCCTTGAAGATGCCCGTGAACATTTCTTTCTGAATGAAAGTGTAATTTCTGTTGTTATTCTTATATCATTTCTGTGTTATTGTGGAGATTATGCTGGTTATATTATTGTTATTCTTCCATTTCTAGCATTTTATTTCTGTTCTGCATACTTTTTATATTTGGTATATTACACCTATCATCTCTGTACAGACCTGAACCTACCCACTACCCAGGAAGCTCTATATGGGTGTACATGACTATTCCCAGTAAAACATGTGTATGTACATGACTATTCCCACAACAACCCATGCATGTACACGACTGTTCCCACTGAAACCTGCATACATGCATGAAAACCTATACAGACTCTTCTGTACAACTCACACCACTTGTACATTTTTCTTCCTTCTGTGAATGCCTCTCTCTCCCACACGTGTGGTGTTCTTTTCCCTGCCAAGAATAGAAAATAGAGATTCCTTAAACCTAGGCCAAAATTTCCACCCTATCATAATTTCCCTTTGCTGAAATCATCAAGCCTCCTAACACATGTGCAAACTCACTTGTGATAGCTCCATCATGTCTCCACACATGATATACAAAATATGAAATGTCACAATGACCTCTCTCCTTTATATACAATCCTTAGGGGTCACCATATAACGCCCTCCACAAGTCAACATCAATAGTTACCACTTGTTGGATGGAGGTACAACACATCTTACCATGTTGCCACTCACATGTCTCCATTTGAAGTACTGTAGGGTCAAACACCACCTTTTATCTTCTCCTACCTGCTTGGTGTCTCCAAGGTCCAGGGATTCGAAAACAACCTTACAATATCCACTACCATTCTCCATACCTTGAAAGATAATTTGGTCATGGCTCATAATCGCATGAAGCAACAAGACCATCAGGGTTGTTCGGAATTCTAATTTGTTGAAGGAGACCAGGTTCTTATTTGTCTACAACATTATGAACAAACATGACTCAAATTATATCATTTTTGGAAACTTTCTTCGAAGTTTTATGGACCTAATACCATTCTCAAGCACATGGAAACTATGGCCTACACTTTAGCTCTCCCTAATCACTCTAATCTCCATCATGTTTTTCATTTTTCTTGGTTGAAGACACTGATTGGAACCAAGTGCCAGACTCAAACTAGTCTCCCTAAATTGGATGAAGAAGGCTTCATTTGGTTGCGACATGAAGCAATATTGGGTCATTGTGACTGCCATCTTTGTGTTATAGCCTTAATTTCCACCCTACATGTAAGAAGGGAGTCCATAAGATGATACATGCCTAAACAAATGATTTTCCTAAGATTTGGCCCCTTTTTGGAGGTCATCGCGGGTCTAATAGGGTTCAACACATGATGATTACCGCAATTCAATAGTAGTGCAACAAGCAATGAACTTCCAAACCTTCTAGATTCATGGAGTTACGAAGAGATACATGAGTGGTGAATTGTATCTTCATGTCATGATCCTTGGAACTCATAACATTCAAGTATCTAGTGGTCTCTAGAAGCTCTCCCAAGTCTCCTCCAAGGATCTATATGACAAAGGCAAGTCTTGAGAAAGAAACAAGAGGAATCAAGAGTAGTGTTATGTTGTCCATTTGAAGCGTAGATTTTCCTATCCATCAAAGCCAAAAAGAAGAGTGCCTAGCCCGATCAAGAAGTTGAGGAGAAGAAAAGAGCAAGGAACTAATGGAGATTTGCATCTACATCCAAAGGTATGATAATTTGATGTAATTTCCTTATGACAATCTAATAGATAATTGTTTTTCCCCGAATTATTCATGTTGGATTCGTGAATGGTTTGGATTTGATTTTATGAATGGTAAATCAAGTTAGATCTGAGGTATATTAGTGATTTCTAACACTATGGAAAGAAGAAGATTGGGATTGTATGTTGCTTGTGTGAAAGGAGCAGATTGCAGGTGTTGGAGATGCATTTCAGGAGTTGCAATAGCCAAGATACACAGGAACAACCTTCAGATACAAGGTATGCTAGTCTATCCTTCCTTGGTGTAAAAGTTATTTTTTTCCCTAGATCTAGAAAACCTTATAAATCTACCTTTTTTTGTCTAGGATCAATATGTAGATCCTAGGGAGATCTTATTGTTTATAAAGTGAGATCTTTGTGATATTTATCCCATAACACTTTGTTAGCACACAAAAAGGAAATTTTAGTTAAGTGGAATGATACACCACTACAGGATGGCATATGGGAGTCGACTTCCATTTTGTAACAATTTCATCATCTCAAGCCTTGGGGACAAGGATGGTTTTTCAAGGCGGAGGGCATGTTAGTGTCCTAACCTCCCTAACCCCTCAAGTAGGTAGAATAATATGTTTTATATGTAATAAAGGCAAACATTAGTAAATAAGGCCTATATAATAATGTGAACATGTCTAAAGTAAGAAGACTTAACGAAAGGTTCCACTTGTAGAAAGATCTTCCTCTAGAATGTTCCCTAGAAGATTGAAATAGTATAAATAGGAGTAGAAAGCATGGAAGCATTTTTTCTTGAAAATCATTTTGTAATTGAACTCTACTCTACAAGAGGCTTCCCCCTCCAAGAGGCAAGTAAAATTGGCTATCAATATGTTAAAGGTATTATTTTTTAAATCAATTATGTCACTCTGCTATTTTTCTCTTTCTACTAATAATTATTATAAAAATTCTATTTCTACTCTGCATAATGCATCTAGTACCTTATATTTTCACATTTACAAGAGAAATTAATTACTTATTACTTATTATACTATTTTCATTATTTCCTCCTATTTAATACATAAGAAAATTGATCAATGATATTAATGGGTGATTATGAAGATTGAATGACTTGAAATTATATACACCTTGAGGAGATGCTTCATGGTAAAAGGGTGAAGAGTTAAGAACCTAATTAATAATAATTAATACCAACAACCATTTTATTATGATTGTTATAAAATTTAAAAAATTAAAGTCTATTAGCAATTCAACAAGGAGAAAATCCACGTGGCATCATGATATTAGTAAAAAACCTCGAAGATTATCTCTTAAAGAGTCAATCAAGGGAGGAGTGAATACTATGCTAAATTTCTATGTTTTTTTAATCAATAAATAAATTTGTATGTACATCCTTGTTTAATCAATATAGGTAACATCATATCCCACTAATAAATGATTCTACTCTTAGCCTTATAAATGTTTCTTTTAATGCCTTTACTCAATTGAATCATGGGGAAGATGAATTATTTGTATGTTGGATGCACACCATGGTCCACATAAAGTTGTTATTCGAGAATGTCATTTGGAGTGAATACTATGCTAAATTTCTATGTTTTTTTAATCAATAAATAAATTTGTATGTACATCCTTGTTTAATCAATATAGGTAACATCATATCCCACTAATAAATGATTCTACTCTTAGCCTTATAAATGTTTCTTTTAATGCCTTTACTCAATTGAATCATGGGGAAGATGAATTATTTGTATGTTGGATGCATACCATGGTCCACATAAAGTTGTTATTCGAGAATGTCATTTGGGTAAATCCTAAAAAAAACTCCAAAGTTTCGATTTCTTATGCTAGGTGAATGAACATTCTTTTGTGTTTCTAGAATCTTCTCTCATCTCCTTCTTAAGCTAGCTCATGTCTTTATGTGTAAAAATAAATTTCAAGAAGCTTTGAAATACTAAGTATATAAAAAATTCAATTGTTTGTGGAATCAGATGGTATGATATAATTAAGATTACAATTGAGAATATATTAATTGAGAATATATTACTAGTTATAGTTTATAGTTTATGATTAGTTTCCAAACAAAATGTTAAACAAATAATGAATGTATAAACTATTTACCAATAATTTCAATAGTTTATGATTAGATTATAAACAAAATGTTAAATAAGTAATGAATGTATAAATTATTTAGCAATAATTTTAACTAAAATTATGTTAAATAATAATGTTTCAAAACTATAATTAACTTAATTTAAAATGGTTAATTATAGTTAATGTGGTTAGTAAAATTATTTTATCATAATAAATGTAATAAATATAAATATCATAAAAATTTGTTAAGTACTTTGAATTTTATATAGTTTAATAGTGTAGTTCTAACAAGCTCAAAATGCTTCATTTATTTTGCAAAGTGATGAAGATGATGATTAGGATGAGTGTGAGGAGGATGAGACTCACAATCTCAAAGTGGGATATTCTTGTGGATATAAACTTTATTATAAGAAAATACTTGTAAATTAAAAATATTATTAATGGAAATAGATAAATATATTTTTGATGACATTTCATGTTATATACATTTTTATATAAAAATATTTTTATGATTATATTATTTTTATCTACTATCTTTGTATTTTTTTTTTTTGGTTTAAATGAAGTTATTTTCACACTAATTCTATGTACACATATTAGATATATAATTTTGAGTTTATCAATGTTTATTTTATTTATTTTAAAAAATTAAATAATATTTTAATAAAATTTATTTAAAATTTAATGAATTAAATATTATTATCATCAATGTAATTGCATTAATTATCACAAATAAATTATCACTTAAAAAATAATATTCACAACTTTAATTTATATTCAATATAATAAATTAAAATAATCAAAACAATATTACTAGAATCAAATTATAAGAATTAATTTAATTATATAATTGAATCATAATCAATATCCTAGATAGTGTCGAATACATTAATAGAGACATTTAATCAAATACATCAATAGAGACACTTAGGCATTTTAAAAGATGAAATTTTAAATGGTACAATTGTTGATGTTTATGTGATCATTTTGTAGGATATAGAGATACTTAATTGAATATAGCCTGAGTGAATCTAATGGTTAATAACATGTGTTTCCTCTTAAGAGGTCACAGGTTCAAATCCTTTTAATATTTCATGAACCACGATTTTAAGTAGTTATACTAGTTTCTATGTTAATAACAATTTTACTACTACCAAATTTATTTCTTTAAATATTCTAATTTAAAAAAACTAAATAAATTTATTATATGTTTAATAGTTAATGAAATCTAAACCAATTTGAAAACATATCATTAATAGGTTTCAAATTGCCATGAAAATATATGTGTCCATTTTCAAAGAAAAAAATGAGTGTGTATTTAATCTAACTTACATATTTTCAAATATTTTTCCTTTTTCAATATTTTTTCAATATTTTTCATTTAAATATCCATTTTATGTTTATAGATATATTTTAGGTTCTTATTAAACTAATAATTAAAATTAAAAATGTTAATTTTATTTTTTTTATTTTTTATTTTTGGCGAAAGGAACTTTAAATATAATAAAATCAAATAATTTTTCCATAATTTTTTAATTTTTTTAACATGTTATCATCTTATCTTTATTGTTAAAAATTATATATATATATATAATTTTAACATTTGTGAATGAATCGGAATCAATAATCTTATTATTAAAAAAAAAAAAAAAACATATATAATATTTCATCCTTTTACATTTTAGTTAAAAGAACTTTGGATGAAAGATCACTATTATAATTATGGGAAAAAAAATATCCCATTGTCATATATTTATTTTGTTATTACCCTATATTTATTATAATTATATGAAATGGCAAATTTATTTTGTTATTTAAATTCCTTTTATAAAAATTAAAATAGAATTTTTAAAATTAATACAATTAATTACTCAAGGTTAATACAATCTCTTTAAACGTTTTCATCTTTTACAATCTATAAGGTTATAACTTCATTAGTTGAAAGCCATCCATTCAAAATGCTATCCACGTATATTAAATAAAATATCACTCTTTGTTCTTGCCAACTTACTTAAATTATGAGTTGATAGCATGTTAAAAATAATAACAAAAAATACTTTGGCTTCTTTTACAATCTATAAGGTTATAACTTCATTAGTTGAAAGCCATCCATTCAAAATGCTATCCACGTATATTAAATAAAATATCACTCTTTGTTCTTGCCAACTTACTTAAATTATGAGTTGATAGCATGTTAAAAATAATAACAAAAAATACTTTGGCTTGATAAAATTTGGGGTTGCTTAAAAGTTTTAGGTTTTGGTAATTTTCATGGGAATTGGGTGATATAATTTTGGGTGAAAAATATTTGGGACTTTTTTTGATTATATAAACTTAATCACTCAAATTTTCAAATTTGCAAATCCAACAATTCTTCACCAAATTTCTGTCAAAATAAAATAAAAAATATTCCAAAAACTTAAAATGATAAAATTTTAAAACAAATTAAAAAAAACCTAACAACTTTGATATCAATTAAAAATATCACAAAAGTTACATGGACTCGATATAATTATAAAGCTAATTAGAGCAGCCTTTAAGTTATAGTAATAGTACAATGAAAAGGAAATTACGTAATGGAGTAGGCTAATTAGGGAGCAATCTTCCCTCTGTTTTTCAGGCAAACAATGGGTCAAAAAATGGGTCTGAATCAGGCCAGATTTTCAGGATAGTCTGAGTTTTGCATGGATCAAAGTTTCATTCATTTCATTTCAGAACCTTACTTCAAAGGTTTTGCTCCATTTTAAACCAACTGAGATCCTCAGAAAATAGATCAAAGTTCTGGATTGACCAGAAATTTAAAAACGAACGGCCAAAAACCCTGTCGAAAAAATAACTCAAAAAAATTACTCTTGAGTTATCCCACTCCATTACCTAATCCTAATTAACATAGTATATTAAAAGAAATTCCACCATCACCCCCCGGAATCTCCCCAGAATCCCCACAGCAACTCACTTTTTTGCGGGGCAACTCCTGCTCAATAGTGCTGAAGTCGAGCAGTCCTCTTAGACAAGGAATTCTCTTATACTCGGTCGTTCACTTTTTATTCGACTTCGTTGAGCAAGAGCAACTCCCTTGTCTGCAGGAAAAGAAAACCAAGCACTATGGGAAGCGTGCTGTCATATGCCGATGGACTACACTGTGTCCTTTCATCCCGCTGGGTTAAACGTGAATCCTGCCATTTTCCAGAAATATATATATATATATATAAACTGGGGTCAGCCCCAATACTAATGGAAGAACGATATGCCAAAGAAAAAGAATAAAACTATTATCAAGAACCAGGAAATAAATATTAGTTATTTGACAATGAAAGAATAACCCCCGCTTGCTGTATACATATTCTATAATGGGAAATTTCTTTTTTTCAATATAGACTGGACAGATCAGTGGATTGTGTACTGATTATCATGACTGCGGTTCGATCGAGATTACATTACGAGTGATGGATATATGTAAGTTTCACGTCCTTTCATTGATGTCCTTCTTTCCATGCAGCGGGCCCTCCGTGCTTTCTGAAAGCAGGGTAGCTTCTCTGGACATTTTGCAGGCAGCTGCATATACGGAGCATGGCTCCATTTATTTAAAGAAAACGACAGATATAGGACATAACAACTGCATTCATTTGTCGCTCAGAAGTTGTAAACAGAGAAATTGAAAGATAAAGTTGAAGTTCTGTCTATGGTTGAAATGAAAAGGCTGGGTTAAATCGAGGTAAAGTAAATTGATGAGGACCTCCTTCCTGTTTGTATGTGGAAGCATCCAATGCTATGGCCTTGGTTGGGTGGCACACATTCTTTATGTAAATATCAATGACTTTATATATTGCTATATGTCAATTTTGGTTAGACAAAGTCAAGAAGGATGTTTATGATTAGATATTTGAGTATATTCCAGTAATATATAATTATGATTCTATTGTAAGATTTGGTAAACAATATACTCCTTGCAAAGGTGTAATAAATATCTTATAAGTTGGAATATATATTTTTTGGTCTTCAATATACAGTTTGGTCGTGAATATACAGCGTACTAGGCAGTATTGAATGTTGAGACAGATGGATTATAGGCCAGCCTATAATCCAGCTTGCTAGACAACATTTAATGTTGGGACAGATGAATTATAGAGCAGTTTATAATCCACCTGCTGTAGCAGGTTGAATTTTACTTTTAGATCTAAATGTTTTTAAATCCAACCATTTATATTCCAACCTATAAATCTATATTCCAACATATAGAGCATTTAGTGGATATTATTTACTATAAATTCTAAGCTAATATACAGCTTACTAGGCAGTATTGAATGTTGAGACACATGGATTATAGGCCAGCCTATAATCCAGCTTGCTAGACAACATTTAATGTTGGGACAGATGAATTATAGAGCAGTTTATAATCCACCTGTTGTAGCAGGTTGAATTTTACTTTTAGATCTAAATGTTTTTAAATCCAACCATTTATATTCCAACCTATAAATCTATATTCCAACATATAGAGCATTTAGTGGATATTATTTACTATAAATTCTAAGCTAATATACAGCTTACTAGGCAGTATTGAATGTTGAGACASATGGATTATAGGCCAGCCTATAATCCAGCTTGCTAGACAACATTTAATGTTGGGACAGATGAATTATAGAGYAGTTTATAATCCACCTGCTGTAGCAGGTTGAATTTTACTTTTCGATCTAAATGTTTTTAAATCCAACCATTTATATTCCAACCTATAAATCTATATTCCAACATATAGAGCATTTAGTGGATATTATTTACTATAAATTCTAAGCTAAATGCAATTATCTAAGCATTTATATTCCAATCTATAGAGCATTTAGAGGATATTATTTACTATAAAACTCTTGCAGAAATGCAATTATCCAAAGATATATATTCCAATCTATAGAGCATTTAGTGAATATTATTTACTATAAAATTCTAGGCTAAATGCAAGTATCCAAGAATCTATATTCCAACCTATAGAGTATTTAGTGGATATTATTTACTATAAAACTTTTGTGGAAATGCAATTACCCAAAGATCTATATTCCAGCATCTAGTGAATATTATTTAATATAAAATTCTAGACTAAATACAATTATCATCCAAGGATTTATATTCCAACCTATAGAGCATTTAGTGGATATTATTTACTATAAAATTTTAGGCTAAATGCAATTATCTAAGGATCTATATTCCAACCTATAGAGCATTTAGTAAATATTATTTACTATAAAATTATAAAATTTTAAACTAAAAACACTTATCCAAAAATCTATTTTCCAACCTATAGAACATTCATTAGATACTATTACTATACAACTATTGTATAAAAATGCAATTATCTAAAAATTATTATTCCAACCTATAAAGCATTTAGTTAGTGAATATTATTTACTAAACTAAATACAATTATCCAAAGATCTATATTCCAATCTATCTGTAGTATAAAGAATCTATCTATAGTATAAATAAGCATTTAGTGGATATTATTTACTAGACGAAATATATATATTCCAACCTAAAATATATTATAGAGCATTTAATGGATATTATTTACTAAACGAAATATATATATTCCAACCTAAAGTATACTATAGAGCATTTAGTGGATATTATTTACTAGACGAAATATATATATTCCAACCTAAAGTATACTATAGAGCATTTAGTGGATATTATTTACTCTAAGACTCTCGTCGAAATGCTATCTCTGAATAGATGACTGCCTGACCATGACGGTACTCGTTATTCGGCAGAGTGGATGATGCTGACAACTAAAAACGTGGCAAGATACACCGCCACTAAACAATACATGACTGCCAACCCATTTATATCTCCGATATCGTTTTAAGCAGATCAGATATTTGCATATTTACAACCATCATTATATTAATAATATTAATTAAGTATATCTAATAATATTTACTTATGATTTTGGTTAAATATTTTATTTTTTGGGTTTTTTTGGTCGGAATCAGGCATGTAAATTTGGACAAAATAGTTATTTTCTGTTGTTTAAATTGTATTTCTGAATGCATTAATAGATTTAGGCTCAAATCTGCAGATCCAACCATTCATCACCAGATTTTCGACAAAACCAAATGAGAAAAAATTACCAGAAAACAACCAAAAGGTAGAATGTTTAAACAACTGCTTTATTTACTAGCAACAATTATATTAGATAACTATCATCATGTAATTATTATTATTATTAATTTAAGGAATTGTTTTAGTAAACGATTGTATTATGTTATCAAAAAATAGAAATAATATTTATTTATATATATGTATAGTATAAGAAAAACAATGATAAATAACAACTAATCAAGCTATGATTCCAATCGTAATCCTCTATGGTTAGATGAAGACCTAGTTTTAGCTAGCAACAACAAAAGAATCTATGAAGACTTGGTTGAGAATTTGTTTGGTACCAATCTCACTAAGTTGTGCAATTTTCAAGATCTAATAATTTACAATGGTCTAATGAAGTGGTTGAAATCCAATTGATTCACACGCTTGGTAGGAGTGTCATAATTATGTGATATATGATATACAACCAAATAGTAAGATTTGGCTTCTTAACCAACCATGAGCTCAACTCTTATCATAGACCTTTAACCCTAACTCTGAATTTGTCATGCACAAAATCCCCATTGAAGAGAAACATGATAACCAAAAGCACTTGATCTTCAATAAAGGTAAGGATGATATTTTTAAAAGCATTTAAATAATGAATTAAATTTCCTATCAAATAAGGACAATAGTGGAGACCTTTATCTTAACTTCATGACAACCCTCTCTACCTCCATTAACAAGTTCTCTATCAAGGTGACATGTAAAAAGAAAAATAAAAAGGCCTTGGTATGGTAAAGAATGTAAGATTTCCACAAAAACCATTAGGATGTTTCTAATGAGCTCTCAAAATGTACAATAAGATAAATAGGTACAAAGAATCTCAGTGGGTTATCTCGAGCGGTTGAGTGTTGTGAATTACAATTAATAGGCCATAGGGTCAAGTCCCGAGGATGACTGCCTCTATAGATATTATTGGGCCTCCCTTGATGCCCCCACTTGGTTAGGTCGCCAAAAATGCAACCAACCGATTTACCTCCCATGCCATCCTTGAAATGAGGGAAGTACCTAGAGGGTTTCCCAAGATGTGTATTCCATCGGGAAAACAAATTAAGTACAAATCCCTAATTAAAAAGAAAAAAGTGTACCATATAAACAAAAAAAAAAGAGAAGTTTTTGCACCTATCTAAGTTAGATCCTAAGAACTTTTGGAGGAAAATTCTGACTCACAAAACTAGAGAGAACTATATGATTCACTTTAGGGACTAGAATTCGTCCCTTAAAAATATTTATGAATCCCTTGATGTCATGGACAACATTCAAACCCTTTGTTTAAAGGAAGATTTTTTTCTATATAGAAGACATAGAGTTTGGGGTTAAGCGTTTTGCAAAAGTGAAAGTTAAGGACATTGAAGGCTACCAAGTAGAAATTTAAAAAATTATGGGGCCTATCCTCATCCCTCACATCCACATGCTCTTCATTTTAGCAATCAATCAGGGCTTCCCTAAACCTTGGATTCAAAGACTCATTGTACTTGTTTCTAAAAGTAGGAATAAAAACAACACCTCTAATTATAGAACCATCATCATTTGTGACCTATTGTGTGCATACACAAAAGATTCTAAAAGAAAACAATTTTCATCCTTGACTTGCTTAATATCACACAGTTTACATGTTTTTTCTTCGCATGCAGTTTTAGGTTTTGTCCACCTTCGAATTTCACTATGAACCTCTTAGAGGTCATTCTTATTTTAGGAATACTTCTTTTCTATAAGACAACTATAGTAAAAAACATCTCTAATCTTTTAATTTTGAGTTAATGATCTCTTTATAGTACATTAATGTTCTCTAATTATCCATTTCTTTTAATGGTATCAATTTTTTATAGAATAGCCCCTCCCTATGGTATGTAATGATTTAACCAGAATTCAACATCTTTATGGAAGCCCTCTTAAATCTCAAGTGACTTTTGTTTAAACTAAAAAAATAATGACCATTGAATTAAGTTGTAACAAACCCAACCCTATAACCCATCCTTAGGCTAGTGGGGTGTCAAAATTTCCTCCTCTTTACTTCGATTCTTTTCTCTAAATAAATCTCATGGATGTATTATCCTTATTGAGAGATTTTTAATTATTATAACCATATTCAAAATCAAGCTCTAGATCACAAGTTACAACCTTCTATAGCTTTTGGTCCTTCATTGGCCAAGACCACCACACCACCATGTGGTATCCACATGCCTCCATGTCACCTATACCAATTCCATGTGGCACATCTAGTGTGGACGTGGTTTTTGTTGTAGCCTCTAGCATGACACCTTCAACCTAGCACACCAAGCCCTCAGCTCACCATCCCATGACCATTCCACTCTCGAACACTTCACTCATTCTTCCGGTATTTGATATTCTGAGGTATCGAGCCACTGAGGCACTAGGCCATCAGGGTACTGAACCATCGACACACTGAGGCATCAGGCCATTGGGGTACCGACCCACCTACCCACCGAGATATCATGCCACCATGGTATCGAGATATCAGTCCCCGGGTAAACCAATACTTCTTCTAACCTTAAGCGCCTCATCTAGTGTCCAATATGGCACCTAGGACATGTGGCCCTGCTATACCCTACTACCAGGATTGACCACTGAGCGACACATGGCTACCAATATATCAGTCCATCGAAACATTCCTTGTGAACTTGAGCATCAAATGCCTAATCTAGAAGCTTAGATGGCACCTCGAAAATGTGACCTTTCCACCACCTTCCACCCGTCTTGACATGTGTCACCGATGACTTGATACATATCGCTGCTCAAAAAATATGAATTACTGTAACACATGGCACAATATCCACTTGACACATAGACCAACCATCACGCGAAACATCATCACTAAACACAAGGCTCATATAATCAAGTGCTGGAACTTGTCTATTTCACATTGGTTTGATTATGCCATTTGAAAATACTCTCATGTCATCAACACATGGAAGAACCTTGGCTCATAAAATTTCTAAGGGAAGGGAAGGCCCATTTGCATACTGGGATTCCTTAGAAATGCCTTGCAAACACTACCCAGTAGTCTGAGATCAAATTAACCTCTCATGACAAAGATCAACGGTGGAGATATATCCACCCTTAGATCCAATGGCTAGGGGTTCTCCCATGTTACACATGGTTTTCAAATGATAACGTTAAACCGTGGAACCTCAACAATGGAACCTTGTCCCACTGGGTATCGAGATATCAATATTTCACAATATTTACAACATAAATCTCTTAGTGCTCCGAGGATTCGATCACTCAGTTAACTGAGGACTGTACCTTTGGTTCCAGACTCCTGGTGAAGATCATACAACTAGGATTATTTACCCGTTAATCCAACAACTATTGTACCTTTTGAGAATGAACCATGATTTGGACAGTCCCTTGGGTTTAATTCTCACGGTATTAGTTCTACACTTAGAATAGAAAAACAAATTTCATAAGGTCGAGCATAGACTTTGACACTTTCCGATGACATGATTTTTAATAAGATTAGGTTTCATAGAGATTAAGTACTTGTATGGGAAGTGTGAGAATACAGTGTAAATCCCAACCTCCCCTTGCTTATTCTTCCGAGTTTAATTATTTAAGTTAGAAATATCACTTTAGGCATGTCCCCATGGTTTAAATAGCCAGGTAGATCCAACATAGAAATTATAACTATAAACCACATATACAATCAAATCTTCTTTATTTATCATCCATCACAGGGGGAAACAGCCGACACAGAATACAAATAGGAAAAATATGGAATTCATCCATGTCTAAGCCATTACAAAAGAAAGATCCAATCCATAACCATTATCGTACATTCAAGAGATATTATGGGTGAAACACTTATACGTTCTATGATGGAATCAACCAACCAAATGAATATGGGTGAGTGATTTTCCACCCAATCATAGTCTCCACTAGTCAGTCACTTTTGCAACAAGACACCCCCATGCTAGGCCATGATACCACGAGGAGACTCTCACACTGACTCAACAAGACAAATAATTGATCATGGAAGTTACTCTCCTCCACTCTACTAGCAACAACAAAAGTTTCCCTTCTTTCCCACTGAGCTCAGGAACTCCACAGTGTTTATCAGATTCCTTGCTAGCTTTATTTATTCTACACAAGGCAGTCTCTTAACAGCTACACTATCCCTCAAAACCCTCCCCTTTCAGTTCAAGTTTCTTTCCAGCAAACATCAAGCCTGCAAGCCTCTTTTGCTCCAGTCTAGATTTTGGGGCTTCTCTACTCCAGTGCAACCATTCATGTCATGGGAATGCTTTCCCGTACTTATTTTTCTCAGGTATACATATTGGAGCTTCCTATGTTCCCTTTCCTTGATTTCTACACAACATGCCTCCTCTGCATCTGTGTTTCTTATCTCACAAGAACAAATTTTTCTTTGCATGCCATTCCTTTTTCTTGAGACTAGAACTGTCTACTTCCTCCAATCTGAACCACTAACTCTCTGGCATCCTCTCATTCCTTATCTTTCACACACCCATGCATTCATTTCTTCCGTCAGAAGAAAATGATTCAATCCAAGAAATGAGGTAGTATTTTCTCCATACCTATATTCATTACGGGTAGTTGGTTGTTAAACTACCAAACCCTCTCATTAGCTTATTTGCTTTAGATGCAAGTTAGAGGAATTATGTCTATTTCCTCTACATCATTCTTTAGGGCGGCTTGGAATATTTTACACATGAATCCCTTTTCCTACCCCCTCACTAGTTCCTCTCATGGTATCATGTCCAATACTTAAGGCTTCACCCATCAATCAATTACACAGGATTTTCAATTAAACACTAATACAATTTACAATGTTTGTAAACCATGACATGACAATCATTAGTTCTAATTAATTACTATTCGACAACACATGCATTCCAATAGAGGAACAGCACCTTCAGTAAACACTCACATAACTAGATCAAAGATCAACACACCGATGTTTTCATGTGGTAAAAACCCTATGGGGAAACATCCATGGCCCCAGCCAATGTGAGCACTTGGAGAAGTTTATTAATGAAAAAGAAAAATATTATAGAGACATTTTACAAGAGAGTTTCTCACAATTGATCATCGACAAATGACTCTCCATGCTCTTTAAATAGAGATCATGGACCAATCGTGTGTTAAGCCACATATCAATGGCCGTTAAGATCGAGAAGAATATGAACCACCAGATCACTCTATGTCGGGAACATATCATGACCGTCAGATTTTCTAACTACAAATGCATATTAATGCATACTAAAGAAACACACTTTTACCTAATGACACATTAGACCAAGTAGATCTTAACTAACTCCTAAATGTCTAAATATCCTAACATCCCCCCTTAAGAACAACTTGGGATAGGATTGAAGGATTTACAATAGTGACACAATAATAGAAGGAAGGAGGCATTAGAGCCTATCCCCCCCTTAATGAAAACTTCCTGAACTCCTAACATAGATCGAAGTTTGGAAAAATTCACTTCTGTAAGAGACTTTGTGAAAATGTCTACAACTTGATCTTCTGTAGGGAAAAAGAGAAATTCAATAACTTGATCATGACTGAGATTTTTGATGAAGTGCATGTGTAGCTCGATGTGCTTGTTCACTGATGTTGAACTCGGTCTTTGGCGAGCTTGATGGGACTCTGATTATCACACCAAAGGTTGGTTAGATGTTGCTGCTGAAATCCAAACTCTGAAAGGATTTGTCGAAGCCACAAGGCTTCCTGACTTGCATTTACCGCTTCTCGGTACTCTACTTCTGTTGAAGAAAGTCCAATATCTTGTTGTTTCTTACAGGCCCAAGTGACAGGTCCTGAACCAAGGCCGAAAACATAATCTGCAGTAGACTTCCGATCATCAAGGTCGCCAACCCAATCTGAATCAGTGAAACCAACCAATAAAGGATTCCCCCCTGAACTGTAATGTATCCCAAACTAAACTGTACCACGAACATGGAAAAGTATCCTTTTAGCTGATTTCCAATGGATTTCATGGGGTGTTTGCATCTACCGGGAAATAAGACCAACAACAAAGGAAATATTAGGGCGAGTATGAGTCAAGTATAAGAGGCTACCAACTAACTGACGATATAGGGTGGCATCAACTTCAGGAGAAGTACAAGTGGCAGTAAGCTTGACTCCAGACTGGAAGGGAGAAGGGGCTGGTTTACATTCATCCACGTGAAAGTGATGAAGAAGGTCACAAGCATACTTAGACTGGAAAAGAAAAAATCCTTCATTGGTTTGCAAAACTTGGAGTCCAAGGAAATAGTGAAAAAACCTACGTCTGTCATTTCAAATTTCTTCTTAAGGCTGGTTTTCACATGGTTTAAAAGTTTTGAGTCACTACTAGTAAGGATAAGGTCATCAACATAAAGGAAAAACATTATGATATGGCTTCCTACTTTCTTGGTATAGAGATTAGGATTAGAATGACATCTAGAGAATCTGGTGTCCATAAGAAAGTTGTCCATTTTGGCATACCAAGCTCGGGGAGCTTTCTTAAGAACATAAATAGATTTCTTAAGGTGACAAACAAGGCTAGAGTCATTCTGGACATATCCAGGAGGTTGTTCCATGCATATTTCTTCTTGCAAATCTCTATGCAAGAAGGCGTATTTAACATCCATCTGATGGACCTCCCATTTATGTGAGGCAACAAGGGAAAGAACAAGGTGGATGGAATTCATTTTTTCTACTGGGGAAAAGGTTTCATTATAGTCAATTCCTTCAACTTGGAAAAATCCTTTGGCAACTAAACGAGCTTCGTGTCTTTCAACACTTCCATCTGTAGACCCATTTACATCTGACAAGTTTTCTTCCTTTTGGAAGAGGTACAAGATCCCAAGTATCATTTTCCATTAAAGAACAATACTCTTCATTCATTATTGTATCCCAATATGTATGACCTGAAGCTTCTACAAATGTCTCTGGATCATGAGTCTCTGAAACTTGAGCCAAAAGAGAAGAGGCTCGCTGGAACTGTGTATGTTTTTGACGCTGATCTGAAGGATCACTGACAAGACCACCATTTATTTCTCACGTTGAACGGACCCATCTAGGAAGCAATGGAACTAGTGCTAGTTCAAGTTAAAAGGACTCATCTGGAGGAAGGTGAGAAGACGGAGGTAGATTTTCATCCTCACTGTCATAATCTGAAGAATAAACTAGAATATGAACAGAAGAAGGCACAAACATCGAAGATGGCTCACAGGTCGAAGAAGGCACAATTGTCAAATTAGGCTCTCAGGCCAAGAGATTTTAATAAAATTTAACATCTCTTTTAACAATAATTTCATTACAATGTGGTTGAAGAAGTCTATAACCTTTGACATCTTCAAAATAACCAACAAATATACACTTCTCACTTTTAGGCTGTACTGCTTTCCTTTTCTCAACAGGAATGTGGTCCCATGCTATACTGCCAAATACACAGAAGTGACTTACATCTGGTTTAATTTTATTCCAAGATTCTTCCACTGTTATATTTTTAAGAGCCTTTGTGGGAGCGTGATTGACTATGTAATTTGCACAGTTGATTTCTTCTGCCCAATGCTTTAGACTTAATCCCTTAGATTGGATCATACAATTAGTCATTTCTTTTAATGTGTGGTTCTTTCTCTCAGCAACACCATTTTGTTGTGGTGTATATGGAATAGTGTGTTGCATTTGGATGCCCTGTGTAGTGCAATAACTTGTAAAATTATTGTTCACATATTTGCCTCCATTATCTATTCTTAACTTTTGAATTTGATGTCTATATTTCTTTTCTTCAAGGGCCTTGTAGGCCAATTTTTTTTCAGAAACTTCGCTCTTAATTTTTAAGAAGTAAACCCAAGTACGTCTGGAAAAATAATCAATGAAAGTTAAGAAATACTTGCACCCAGAAAAAGAAGGAGACGAAAGTGGACTACAAAAAATCACTGTCAACAAGCTGCAAAGGGCCTGAGGCGTGCCAAGAGGCACATTTGTCAAAATTGTCCTGATAATGTTTATCGAGAACACAATCGACACAAACACCATCTCTGCATGAAACAAGAGGAAGACCAATCACCATATGTTGATTTCATAGTTGTTGCAAGAGTGATAGTTTAGATGACTGAACTGCTCATGCCAACGTTTGCTCAAGTCATTGCTATGAGCAACAAAAACTAATGAAAAATATGATGACCCAAAGTTTTCAAACTTGTACACCCTGGAAATATCATCAGGAATTCCAGTTGGAAGAACGTGCTTAGGATCTTTTAGATCCTTGATTACAACTTGGTGAGGTGAGAACTCTATGGTTTTATCTTCACCTGAATGAGTGATTTGATATACTGATAGAAGGTTACAAGAGAGACTTGGAACACATAATACATCATTGAAATGACCATTATCTACTTGAACTATTCCATATCCTACAACACTAAGAGATCTATCATCACCAAAAAATATTTTCTTGGTGTTACATTCATTTAGAGCATTAAATATGTCTTTATCCTTAGCCATATGATAATATGCTCCAGAATCAATAAGCCACTCATCAGAAGAAGAAGTAGAAGTTGTATTGAAGGAGAAACTAGAAGTGGAAAGTGCATGTCCATGAGAAGAAGAAGAAGAAGTAGAATCAATATTGATGTTGTGCTTCTTAATCGTTGCTTCTAAAGCTGCCATCTTCTTGAAACATTTAGATTCATCATGACCATCTTTATCACAAAAGTTGCAATGTATGTCAGTCTTCTTATTTTATATTTTTCTCCTTTGTCACCATTAGGAGCTGAAGCTGTCTGAGCGGATTTGGGACCCTTATATTGCTTGTTTTTGTAGCGAGGATGTTGCTTCTTGGGATACTTGGATTTATCTTTCTTTTGGGAAACTAAGGCTTTGTTGGAGGTACTTGTAGTGCTGATTACTCCAAGTTGTACAAGCTTATCTTATTCTCTAATCAAAGAAACACAAAAGGACTCAAGAGTGGTTTTTTGATAAGCTTTCCTTAGAGCCTCTCTCATGGAATAAAAGGTAGATACAAACAAAGAATATGCACTACCTATCTTAGAAAGAATAAGATAGATGCAATGCTCTTCCTCCATTTTTATCTCACATTCTTCACATAAAATTTTGAGTGTTTTAAACTTAGATATATAGTCTCCAAGGAAATAAAAATCACTTGGACTTAAGTTCAGTACTTGATTTTCTAACTATTGTGCTAGAATAATATTGAGTTTACCAAACACAGATTCAATCTTTTCCCAAGATTCTTCGGGGTCATCAATTTCTTTAAGGTGGAACCTTAAATCGGGAGAGATGAACATTCTGATTAGTCCACGTGCTTTGCCACTCCTATTAGTCCATTTGAATTTCTTATCATTATCAGTGGGTGTATTTTCCTTTCCCAATGTAATCCGATACAAACCTTTACTTCTTAATAAATCTTCCATATGAGATTTTCATTGGAAGTAGTTGGTGCTAGTAAGCAAGAGATTACTTGTAGAAGCCATATTGAATATGTAGATAATATGCATTTAAAAACTGAAACTGATGATATGGATGGAAATATCTCCAAAAGTTATGCGGTTTAAAAAAAAAATGGCACTGAAAACAGACTTCGGATGTGAGAGTTATACCCTTTAAAAAAAAGGCATAAATGGTAACTAAAGGACCACGTGATAGTGTAAGTTGCTTTACGAAGTGACCCACTTTTATAAAGAGAAGTGGGGATCACTTTTACAATGAAGTTACTTTATAAAATAAAAACTTCATGCAAAATAAATAACTCTAAAATAAAATATTAAAGCTACTTATAGTGATTCATTTTTATACTTGAAGTGAAATACACTTTACAATTTTAGCATGATTTTTTTCAAAAAAAGTAACAAAAGAGAGACTTGAACTCAAGACGTCTTACTTAATAAGACAACTTTTAACCAAATGGTCTAGAAAAACATGTTGTATTTTTTAGTAAGAGGATTGTTGTTGTTTTTTTTGTTGACGGCCTTGGAGAGTGTGCTAAAAAAAAACTCTTTTCACACAAGAATTTTTTTTTGCTTCTTAATGACAACAAGGATTAGATCTCGGTTAGCTTTCCCAGAAGATGCACCTTTTCCTACTTGTTTCTGATTTGCCGAGATCACATAGGGTGCAGGGAAAAGAGCATACACAGATCTAAAAGAGTAGCAACCCGGAAATAAATAACAAAAAACTGAAATAAAACCAAAATGATACTTTGCAAAAATTTAAAAAATGCGTATTCAGGCTTTATACCTCCGGATATGACTGAAATGGTTGTATCTTGGGCAAACATAAACCTTTTTGAGTGAAACGAAAAGTGTTCATGACTGAAACGAGCACTCCAGACACAATGGAACAATCCTCTAAGCCCATAAATGTATGGAAATGAAAAAAAATGGAGATGAGGAAAATGACTTCATGATCTCTATCTACAATAGGATCGAGTCTTCAAACAAGATTAGATATCATGTTTGACAAGACATGTATTCCAACAAAGGATTAACACCTTCAATAACCACTCACATAAACATATCAAATATCAACACACCGATGTTTTCACGTGGTAAAACCCCTATGAGGAAACATCCACGACCCCAGATTACAGAGAGATTTTACAAGAGCGTTTCTCACAATCGATCATCGACAAATGACCCTCCATGCTCTTTAAATACAGATCATGGAACAATCGAGTGTTAATCCACATATTAATGGCCATTAAGATCGAGGAGAATATGAACCATCAGATCACTCTATGTCAGGAACATATCGTGACCGTCGGATTTACTAATTACAAATGCATACTAATGTATACTAAAAAAAAACACTTTTACCTAACGAAACATTAGACCAATTAGATATTATCTAAATCCTAAGTGTCTAAATATCCTAACAATTACATATAATCAAGGGTTTAAAAATCACGTGTTACATCCCCCCCCAATTCAAAAGTAACACTATCCTTTATTTTCTTTGCATATCAAAAACACCTTACATGCCTTCATCTTTGAACTGCTTCAAAAATATTTTCCCCTTCTTAGTTTAGTATTCTCCCAGACTCTATCATTTTTAGTAATATACCTACAACAATTTCAAGCAACATGCATATTAATTCAAAATTTCATGCATACAAATTTCATTGATGTTCATAATTCCCTACTACATAGTCCCTCAGACGATCCATAATTTTCCAAGGTTTCCTCATACAAGATGATTTCAGAGACTTATAGAGTCTTACAACCAAGGAGTCCCTTTGGCTTTCTCTAATATAGCATAGCTCATCACAATGGTAATCATGGCATACAGGGTCTTCACGTCACAACAATGATCTTTTCATGCTCTTCCAACTCGACAACCATCATATGTCCCTCCAAGAAAGATCTTTCATCTCACCTGTATCACATGCATAGACTAACTGTGAGATATTTTTATATCAATTTTCAATCAAAATTCTCTTAAATATGTTTTCAATAGATTTCCAATTCGAGTTATCAATTTCCAGATCTGTTCCATATAGGAACCAGATTCACAACTAAGAGATCTTTTCTCGTGAAATTTTGGCTCTTTTACAAACAACAAGCATTAGTCTTTCTTATGGATTTATATTTTTTCCATATACAATACCATCCTTCCTTCAATTTCAACCTTCATACATCGAAATAGATTGTTAGTTTCTCATGTACATTTACAACGGTTTACAAACAATTCTTAAAATTGTGCATACCAACAATTGCATCACCTTTATTTATTCAAGACATAAAGTAAAATAAATTATCATTCCTTACACATGCATTATTTCAACATACCAATATTTTCAAAATGCAATCAAACATCACACACAATTTAACCAATGTGGCAATGTTCATGGACATGTTTACAGACAATGCACCCTTGCATTGATTTCATATTACCATATTTCATGTTAGACACTTTGCCATGGTGACTTAGAACTCAACCAATGATCTAGATTTTATGAGAAGAACAAAATGACTACAGATTATTAACAGGTGCTTAACACAAAATAACAGAGATACAATAAAATTGGTTTTCTATTCAATAAGGAAATAAGTTGAATCTGTAAAATGCAGTGGAAACAAGCTTTCTGGAATGGTGGCGGCTTATCTCTAAGAAGCGATGTGACGACTACACTCATTCACAAGAAGATGATTACAATGAGGCTTTGAAGGCATTTTTACAATAAACAGGAATTCCAAAAACCCTATACATCCAAAAACCTAACCCTAGGAGATGAAGTGCCAAAAGTCATGTGGGCCCTATTTGGGTAAGTTAGTACATCAACTTCCCGGGGTCATAACTTTTGCATACGATCTTCGTTTTAGGCGTATGATAGCCCGATGGAAAGGTATCGTCGAGGAGATTCATTTTGGTGAATCAATCATTCCTTTGAATATCATCGAGAATATATTTCCCGAAAAACCTTCATTAGGCCCTCAAAATGGACCCAGAAGTTAAAACAACTAAAAATAGTAAATTGCCAAAATTGTCAGAAAACTGTTTTGAGCTAGTTGGAAGAGGTGGGTGGCCAAAAATATCCACCTCAATCAATAATCCCTCCTTAGGAAGAGATGGTCTCCATTGCATTGAGTTCCCCAATCAGATGAGGATATTTCTGTAGAATTTGGCCCTGGGTGAGCCACTTGCCTTGGTGCAAGAGTTGCCCTACTTTGACAACTCGATAAAGATGGATCCTTTGTTGTCAAGTGCCCTTGATATGTGTGTCCACAATATGATCTCTGGATTCCTTTTGTATGTAGTCGGGGTTGATCTCTATTGGTTTCAACTGCTCTGCTACGTATGAGATGTCCAATAATGGTAGGAAATAAGGGCGAAGGAGATCCACGTTGAACACTGGGTGCAGGCCAAGGAAAGGAGGAATGTTAAGCTCAAAATCATTATCACCCATGGCCTTGGTAATGGTGTACAACCCATAACGAAGTGGGAGAAGATTCCGATGGGGTATTGTAAGGTGTTCTTTTTGCAAGTGCAACCAAACTTTTTCTCCCACTTGAAATTTATGTGGCACCCGATGTTGATCATGGCGCTGCTTGTACTTGTCATTGGACTTCTGTAGGATATCCTAAACCTGTTGGTGGATGTGATGGATCCGTTCAATGAAATGGGTGTCTTTGTCTGCTTCAGTTGGACGAGAAGATGAGTCGGTCGAGGTGACCGCAAGGGGAAGTGAAACATCTATGGGACCCAATGGTTGGAATCCCAACCCCAACTGAAAGGGGCTATGGTTGATTGAGCTATGCAGGACTCAGTTGTTGCTATGTTGGACATAGGGAAGGCTCTCATCCCATGTGAGACGGTTCTCTGAATTATACATGCGAAGGATATGCACAATCATTCGATTGACGACCTTGGTTTGGCCATCTATCTGGGGGTGGAAGGCCGTGGATTTGGTGATTTTGGTGTCCAGTAGTAACGAGAGGCTCGACCAGAATGTGCTGAGAAATCGACTGTCCCAATATGAGATAATGGTTTGTGGGTTTCCAAAATGTACCCAGATGCATTCAAATAAGAGCTTTGTAGTGGCCTCTGTTGTGATGTTCTTCTTGCAGGCAACCAAAATCGCCATCTTAGAAAAGTGATCAACAACCATAGAAACAAAGTCATTTCCCCACTTGGTGGATGGGAGGCCCGAAATGTAGTCCATTGAGATGGATTCCCATGGCCTGTAAGGAGTAGGAAGAGGCGTGTATAGGATTTGTTTCTTAGTGGTCGTTTAGGCAATAGCGCAGGCAGTGCAAGACCTGATATACTTACTGACCTCTTGTCAAAGTTTCGGCCAGTATAAATGTTTCTGTAGCATCGCCACTGTATTTTCGACGTCGAAGTGTCCTGCCACCTGACTATAGTGGGATTCCCAGATCATCTTCACTCACTCACTTGATGGAAAACATATATGGCCCATATGACACAACAACACATCCTGAATATGGAAATTATTTACAACTGCGTTTGTACCCAACATTTGGTAGGTGGTGGTGAAATCCGGGTCTGTCTCATAGAGTTAGGCCATCCATAGGTCTCACGACCATAGGAGTCTAGCACCATGGTGAGTGCCATGAATAGAGGTCTACCGAGGCAATCAACACCGCGATTGGTGCTTCATGTTTTATACTTAATGTTGAGGTGGAATTGTTGCAAGTATGTGGTCCACTTTTGATGGCGATAATTCTGCAATTTTCCTTGTGTCTACATGAACTACAGTGGATTATGATCAGTGTGGATGATTGTCTCCTTCCCTAGAATTTAATGTCTCCACTGGTTGTAGGCTTTCACAATGGAGTACATTTCTTTGTCGTAAGTAGGGTACTTACGGACAACATCTGATAGTGTGTCGCTATGATAGTCTATGGGGTGGCCATGCTGAGTGAGAAAGGTGCCCACCGCATAGTCTAAATCATCTGTATCGATCTCAAAGGGATATTGTAGGTTTGGTAGTGAAAGTACTGGGGCTGAGAACAAGTGATGATTCAAATCATCGAATGCTTGTTGTTGGGACCAACCCCATGCAAATTTTTCCTTACCACCACCCCTAGTTATTTGGCTAAGGGCCCATGCAATATGGGAGAATCTGAACATGAACATGTGGTAGAAATTGGCAAGGCCCAAGTCTTGTTGTAAATGAGAATGTCATCCAAATACACCACTATAAAAGTATTGGTGAATGGTCGCAAGATATCGTCCATAATCCTCATGAAAGTGGTTGGAGCATTTGTCAAACCAAAGGGCATGACCAACCATTCAAAAAGGCCTTCCTTTGACTTGAAGGTAGTTTTCCATACATCTGTCTGTTCTATCGGGACTTGGTGGTAGCCAGACTTTAGATTAATCGTACTGAAGTATTTGGCCCCCATGAGTTGATCAAGGAGGTCATTGATTCGGGGAATCAGGTACTAGTTTTTTACTGTGATTTTATTCAAAGCCTGGTAATCAATGCATAGTTGCTAGGTTCCATCTTTCTTATGTACTAGTACGATTGGGCTCCCACAAGGTGATGAGATGGGATGGATGTGCCCCTTGTGGAGTAGTTCTTGGATTTGTTGCTTGATCTCCTCATTCTCTATTAGAGAGTGACGATAGACTGGCCCATTGGGAAATGGTGCATCAAGGGTCAGATCAATGGGGTGATTGACCTGGTATTGTAGAGGTACCCCGGTAGGTGAGGAGAAGATATCTGAGTATTCTTCCATGACCTTATCTAATTCCTTTTGCTATGTGGAGAGGTTGGCCGCAGATACCCTAGATGTGGCTGTGATATTTCTCTTATTCAAAGAGAGAATCACAAAGAAGAAAAACTTCCCCATATGAGAGATGAACTTCCTGCATTGCGTAGCAGAGATCAAGGAAATAGAACTAGGTGGGACTACCTCAGGTATCCTGTACAATTTCTTATTCAAGAAAATAATAACATTGTGAGCCTTAGACTCATACACAACATGCCGTTTCCATAAATAAGGTTGGCCCAAAAGAACATCACACAATACCTCATCTTTGAAGGGCTTGATGCCGTATGACAGTTGACACTATTGGCTGATGCAGAGATCGCTTCAATGGTAGAGCCATCTAATGTTGTAGGGTTGTGGGTGCGGTGTTGTCGATAGGGCCAACTTCTTAATGACATGTGTTGAGATGAGTTTCTTCTATCTACCTCTATCCATGATGAAATGCAATGGGGTGCCTTTTACCCACATTTGTGAATGGAAGAGGTGTTCTCCTTCTTCTGGCTCGTCTGGTTCACTAGGATGGAGCTTGGTGGTAGAAATGATGGCATTGAGTTCCACATCAATGATCCGTCTTCCCCTTTATGGTTTTGGTGCAGATTTTTAACCCACATATGATTCATAGGCTTTCACTTCAGTCATTGGCGACTGCTTTGAGCGACAACCAACAATGTTATTCCAAGGGATCTTATGGAAGTCACACCACTTCTCGGTATCTTTGTTTGTCTTTTCGGTGTCCTTCTTTTCTTGCGGCTTGGACTGGTTTCCTGATATTGTCCATATTTTCTCTATCCTTTATTCTTTGGGTTGGGGCCGCCCTTTCTTGGATTTTGTTGTGAGGGGTTCCCAGGCCCAAATTGTCGCATCTTTTGTTTGAGCTTCTGCTCGATTTTGATGACATATCAGTAGGCCGTGCCGAAGGATGAGATGTCCAAAAATTACATTTCGGTCTAGATGTATCTATGCAGAGTGCCACGATACTTGAGTACCAGATGTCTCTCTGAATCTTTGATACCCAGCTTGGTGTGCAAGGTATGAAAGATATTCATGAAATCTGGCACTGCTTGGTCTCTTTCTTGACGTAGTGTGGTCCATTTGGTACACAATTCATCATAACTTCCGACAGGATAGTATTGTTCCTTAATAGAATCCCTTTTGGAATCCTAGGTGGCCGTGACTATAAATAGTGAGGGTTCCTCTATTTCCTTTTTCTCATAGAACATTTCCCACCAATCTTTGACGTGGGGAACGACTTTGAGGAGCGGAAAAGTAATTGTTTCTCTATTCAAAAAGTTATGGACAGAAAATAACCCTTATATTATATTCAACCACTTTTCTACAACATCTTCTTCTATATAACCTTCAAATATAGGAATATAAAAGTTTATTTGTACCTTGAAGGGGGTGGCACCTCTACTCAAAGAAGATGCGTCGCCTGCTGCTAGCCATCGAAGGATTTGCGTGAAACTATCCATCATTTCATTCCTTTGTTGCATGAGGGATTCCTAAATCAATAGTTTGAAATGATCTCCTATCCCATCGTCTTTATTTTCTCCTACCATGAGAGGTCTCTTCAGTGTGCGATATATTTTTTCCTCAAGAGAAACAAGCTCGAGACCTAAGTCTTTGTACTTCGACCTCATTGGGGACATGCATTAAGATGGCAAGGAGCAGACCGCTCTGATACCAATGATCCAAATTTTATGAGTAGAACGAAATGACTACATATTATTAACAAGTTCTTAATACAAAATAATAGAGATACAGTAAAAATGGTTTTCTATTCAATAAGGAATTAAGCTGAAACTGTAAAATGCAGCGAAAACAAGCTTGTTGGAATGGTGGCGGCTTATCTTTGAGAAGAGATGTGACGATTGCACTCATTTGCAAGAAGATGATTACAATGAGGCTATGAGGAATTTTTAAAATAAATAGGAATTCCAAAAAAACCTAGACATTCAAAAACCTAACCCTAGGAAATGAAGTGCCAAAAGTCACGTGGGCCCCATTTGGGTAAGTTAGTACATCAACTTCCCGAGGTCGTAACTTTTGCATACGATCTCCATTTCAGGCGTATGATAGCCCGTTTGAAAGGTACCAATGAGGAGATTCATTTTGAGGGCTCAATGATTCCTTAGACTATCATTGAGAAGCTATATCCTGAAAAATATTCATTTAGGCCCTCAAAATGGCCCCATAAGTTAAAACTGCTAAAAATAATAAATTGCCAAAATTGTCAGAAATCTGTTTTGAGCCAGTTGGAAGCGGTGGGTGGCCACTGATATCCACCTGGATAAATACTATATCCTTAGGAATAAATGGTATCCATTTTGTTGAGTTCCCCCATCATATGAGGAATGTTTTGTAGAATTTGGCCCCGGGTGAGCCACTTGCCTTGGTGAGGGAGCTGCCCTTCTTTGACGACTCGATAAAGTTAGATCCTTTGTTGTCGAGTTCCCTTGATCTGTGTGTCCACAATATGATATTTGGATTCCATTTGTATGTAGTCAAGGTTGATCTCTGTTGGTGTCAGCTTCTCTGCTATGTCTGAGGTGTCCAATAATGGTGGGAAATAAGGGCGAAGGAAATCCACGTTGAACACTGGGTGCAAGCCAAGGAAAGGAGGAATGTTGAGCTCAAAATAATTATCCCCCATGGCCTTGGTGATGGTGTATGACTCATAATGGAGTGGGAATATCTTCCAATGGTGTCCTGTAAGGTATTCTTTCTGCAAGTGCAACCAAACTTTGTCGCCCACCTAAAACGTATATGGCACCTGTTGTTGATCGTGGCGCTGCTTGTACTTGTCATTGGACTTCTTTAGGATATCCTGAACCTGTTGGTGGATGTGATGGATCCACTCAATGAACTGGGTGGCTTTGTCAGCTTCAGTTGGAGTAGGATATGAGTCGGTTGAGGTGACCACAAGGGGAAGTGCAACATCTATGGGACCCAATGGTTGGAATCCCAACCGCACCTGAAAGGGGATGTGGTCGGTTGAGCTATGCAGGGATCAGTTGTAGCTATATTGGACATAGGGAAGGCTATCATTCCATGTAAGAGGGTGGTTTGAATTATACATGTGAAGGATATGCACAATCATTCAATTGACAACCTCGGTTTGGCCATCTGTCTGGGGGTGGAAGGTCGTGGATCTGGTGAGCTTGGTGTGCAGCAGTGACCAAAGGCTCAACCAGAATGTGCTGAGAAATCAAGTGTCCTGATATGAGACAATGGTTTGTGGGATTCTAAAATGTACCTAGACTTTTTCAAAGAATATTTTGGCAGTTTCCTCTGCTGTGATGTTCTTCTTGCAGGCAACCAGAATTGCCCTCTTAGAAAAGCGATCAACAACCACAAAACACAGTCATTTCTCTGATTGGTGGACATGAGGCCCGACATGTAGGCCTTTGATATGGATTACCATGGACTGTCAGGATTAGGAAGAGGGGTGTACATGCCCTGTTTATTAGTGGTCGGTTTGGCAATAGCACAGGTAGTGTAGGACCTGATATACTTGTTGATCTCTTGTCGAAGTTTCGGCTAGTAGAAATGTTTCTATAGCATCACCACTGTATTTTTGATGCCAAAGTGTCCTTCCACCCAACTATAGTGGGATTACCAGATCATCTTCACTTTCTCACTTGGTGAAACACAGATATGGCCCAGACGACACAACAACCCATCATGAAGATGGAAATTATCGACAACTATCTTTGCACCCAACATTTGGTAGGTGGTGGCGAATTTCGGGTCTGTCTCATAGATTCGGGGCCATCCAAAGGTCTCATGGTTGTAGGAGTCTAGCACCATGGTGAGTGCCACAACTAGCGGTCTACTGAGGAAATCAACGATGCGATTGGTGCTTCCTGTTTTATACTTGATGTTGAGGTGGAATTGCTGCAAGTATGTGGACCACTTTTGATGGTGATCATTCTTTAATTTTCCTTGTGTCTGCATGAATTGCAGTGGATTATGATCAATGTGGATGATTTTCTCCTTTCCAAGAATGTAATGTCTCTACTGGTGGCAGGCTTGCATAATGGAGTACATTTCTTTGTCATAAGTAGGGTACTTACGAACAAAATATGATAGGGTCTCACTATGATAGGCCACAGGGTGGCCATGCTGAGTGAGAATGGTGCCCACCACATATTCTGAAGCATCTGTCTCAATCTCAAAGGGTTGTTGCAGGTCTATTAGTGAAAGTACTGGGGCTTAGCACAAGCGTTGCCTCAAATTGTCGAACGTTTGTTGTTGGGACTGGCCCCACCTAAATTTCTCCTTACCACCACCCCTAGTTATTTGGATAAGGTCCCATGCAATATGGGAGAATCCCAACATGAACCTGCGGTATAAATTGGCAAGGCCCAAGTCTTGCTGTAAATGAGAATATCATCTAGATACACCACTACAAAAGTATTGGTGAATGGTCGCAGGATATCGTCCATAATCCTCATGAAAGTGGCTGGAGAATTTGTCAAACCAAAGGGCATAACCAACCATTCAAAAAGGCCTTCCTTTGAATTGAAGGTGGTTTTCCATACAACTGTCTATTCTATCAGGACTTGGTGGTAGCCAGAATTTAGATCAATCTTGTTGAAGTATTTGTCTCCCATGATTTGATCAAGGAGGTTGTCGATTCGGGGAATCGGGTACCGGTTTCTGACTGTGATTTTATTCATATACTGGTAATCAATGCATAGTCACCAGGTTCCATATTTCTTCTATACCAGCATGATTGGGCTCCTGCAAGGTGATGAGATGTGACAGATCTACCCCTTGTGGAGAAGTTCTTAGATATATGTCTTGATATCCTCAGTCTCTAACAGAGAGCGATGATAGACTGGCCTATTGGGAAGCGATACGTTGGGGGTTTGATCGATGGGGTGCTTGACCTGGTAGTGCATAGGTACCCCGGTAGGTGAGGAGAAGATATCTGAGTATTCTTCCACAACCTTATCTAATTGATTCTGCTATGTGGAGAGGTCGGACAAAGAGACCCTGGATGTGGTTGTGATCTTTCACTTATTCTGAGAGTGAATCATGAAGAAGACAAACTTCCCCGTTTGAGAGATGACCTTCCTGCATTACTTAGCAGAGATCAAGGAAATAACACTAGGTGGGACTGCCTCAGGAATCCTGTGCAATTTCCTATTCAAAGTAGTAATAAAACTACGAGGCCTAGACTCATATACAACATGAAGTTTCCATAAATAAGGTTGGCCCAAAAGAACATCAAAAACTTTTAGAGGAGAAAAATCACACAATACATCACCTTTGAAGGTATTGATGCCATACGATAGTCGATACTGTTGGTTGATGTAGAGATTGCTTCCTTGGCTGTGTCATTTAATGGTGTAGGGTTTTGGGTGTGGTGTTGTCGGCAGGGCTAGCCACTTGATGACCTCCGCTAAGATGAGGTTCTTCTAGCTACCGCTATCCACGATGAAGTGTAGCGGGGTGCCTTTTACCCACATTTGTGAATGGAAGATGCATTCTCCTTCTTCTAGCTCATCTAGTTCACCAGGCTGGAGCTTGGTAGCACTGGGTTCTGCATCAATGATCCATCTTCCCCTTTAAGGTTCTGTTTCAGAGTCGGAACTCGCATCTGATTTAGAGGATTTGACTTCAGTCACTAGCGACTGCTTTGAGCGGCAGTCAACACTGTTATGCCAAGGGCTCTTATGGAAGTTGCACCACTTCCTGGTATTTTTCTTTGTATTTTCGATGTCCTTCTTTGCTTGTGGCTTGGATTGATTGTCATGATATTGTCCATCTTTTATTTGTCCCTTTTTCTGTGGGTTGGGGCCTCCCTTTCCTGGATTTTGTTGTGAGGGGTTCCTAGGCCCAAATTGCCACATCTTTTGTTTGAGCTTCTGCTTGATTTTGACGGCATATCAGTAGGCCACGCCCAAGGATGAGATGTCCAAAAATTACATTTCAGTCTGGATGTATCTATGCAGAGAACCACGATACTTGAGCACTAGATGTTTCTTTGAATCTTTGATACCTAGCTTGGTGCACAAGGTATGAAAGATATTCGTGAAATCTAGCACTGCTTGGTTTCATTCTTGCTGTAGTGTGGTCCATTTGGTATACAAGTCGTCATAACTTTCAATAGGGTAGTATTGTTCCTTAATAACATCTGTGAAAGAATACTAGGTGGTCTTGACTGTAAATAGTGAGGGTTCCTTTGTTTCCTTTTGCTCACAGAACGTTTCCCACCAATATTTGACGTGGGGAATGGCTTTGAGGAGTGAAAAAGTAATGTTTTCTCTATTCGAAAAGTTATGGACAAAAAAATACCCTTCTAGTAGATTCAACCACTTGTCTACAACATCTAAATGTATCTGACCTTCAAATATAGGAATATCAAAGTTTATTTGTACCTTGAAGGGGGTGGCGCCTCCACTCAAAGAAGATGCATTGCCTATTGGTTGTCATCAAAGGATTTGTGCAAAAATATCCATCATCTTGTTCCTTTGTTGCGTGAGGTCTTACTCAATCAATAGTTTGAAAGGATATCCTATCCCGTCATTTTTATTTTCTCCTACCATGAGAGTTCTCTTGGGTGTGTGTGATCTTTTCTCCTCAAGAGAAACAAGCTTGAGACCCAACTCTTTGTACTTCGACCTCGTTGGGGACATGCGTTAAGACGACAAGGAGCAGACCACTCTGATACCAATGATCTGATTTTTATGAGAAAAATGAAATGAATACAATTATTAATAGGTGCTTAACACAAAATAACAGAGATACAATAAAACTGGTTTTCTATTCAATAAGGAAATAAGCTGAAACTGTAAAATGCAGCAGAAACAAGCTTGCTGGAATGGTGGTGGCTTATCTCTGAGAAGAGATGTGACAACTACACTCATTCACAAGAAGATGATTACAATGAGGCTCTGAAGGAAATGTTACAATAAATAGGCATGCCAAAAACCCTATACATCCAAAAACCTAACCCTAGGAGATGAAGCACCAAAATTCATGTGGGCCCCATTTGGGAAAGTTAGTACATCAACTTCCCGGGGTCGTAACTTTTGCATACGATCTCTGTTTTAGGCGTATGATAGCCCGTTGGAATGGTATAATTGAGGATATTAATTTTTGGGGCTCAATCATTCCTTCAAATATAATTGAGAATCTCAATCCTGAAAAAACTTCATTTAGGCCCTCAAAATGGCCCCGGAAGTTAAAACTGCTAAAAATAGTAAATTGCCAAAATTGTCAGAAAACTATTTTGAGCTAGTTGGAAGAGGTGGGTGGCCAAAAATATCCACCTAGATAAATCCTCCCTCATTAGGAAGAAATGGTCTCCATTTCATTGAGTTCCCCCATCAGATGAGGAAATTTCTGCTGAATTTGGCCCTGGGTGAGCAACTTGCCTTGGTGCTGGAGCTGCCCTACTTTGACGACTTAATAAAGTTGGATGCTTTGATGTTGACTGCCCTTGATCTGTGTGTCCACAATATGATTGTTGGATTCCTATTGTATGCAGTCAAGGTTAAGCTATGTTGGTTTCAGCTGCTTTTCTACGTCTAAGGTGTCCAATAATGGTGGAAAATAAGGGCGAAGGAGATCCACGTTGAACACTAGGTGCAGGCCAAGGAAAGGAGGAATGTTGAGCTCAAAAGAATTATCCCCCATGACCTTGGTGATGTTGTATGGCCCATAATGGATTGGGTGAAGCTTCCGATGGGGTCCTGTAAGGCATTATTTTTGCAAGTGCAACCAAACTTTTTCGCCCACCTGAAACTTATGTGGCACCCGATGTTTATCATGGGGCTGCTTGTACTTGCCATTGGAATTCTGCAGGATATCCTAAACCTGTTGGTGGATGTGATGGATATTCTCAATGAACTAGGTGGATTTGTCAGCTTGAATTGGAGTAATAGATGAGTCGGTCGAGGTGACCGCAAGGGGAAGTAAAACATCTATGGGACCCAATGGTTGGAATCCCAACCCCACCTAAAAGGGGATGTGGTTGGTTGAGCTATGCAAGGCTTGGTTGTAGCTATGTTGGACATAGGGAAGGATCTCATCCCATGTGAGAGGGTTCTTTGAATTATACATGTGAAGGATTTGCACAATCATTGGATTGACGATGTCGGTTTGGCCATCTGTCTGGGGGTGGAAGGTTGTGGATTTGATGAGCTTGGTGTTCAATAATGACCAGAGGCTCGGCCAAAATGTGCTAAGAAATTGACTGTCGCAATCTGAGACAATGGTTTGTGGGATTCCAAAATGTACCCAGACTCATTCAAAGAAGAGATTGGCAATGGCCTCTACTGTCATTGTCTTCTTGTAGGCAACCAAAATCGCCATCTTAGAAAAGTGATCAACAACCACAAAAACATAGTCATTTCCCTTCTTGGTGGATGAGAGGCCTAACATGTACTCCATTGAGATGGTTTCCCATGGCATGTCAAGAGTAGGAAGAGGGGTGTATAGGCCCTGTTTCTTAGTGGTTGGTTTGGAAATAATGGAAGAAGTGTAGGACTATAGTGGGATTCCTAGATCATCTTCACTCACTCACTTGATGGAACACATATATGGACCAAACAACACAACAACCCATCCTGAAGATGGAAATTATCGACAACTATGTTTGCACCCAACATTTGGTAGGTGGTGGGAAAGTCTGGGTCTGTCTCATAGAGTTGGATCCATCCAGAGGTCTCATGGCCATAGGAGTCTAGCACCATTGTAAGTGCCACAACTGGCGGTCTACTGAGGCAATCAACGACATGATTGGTGCTTCCTGTTTTATTCTTGATGTTGAGGTGGAATTTCTGCAAGTATGTGGACCATTTTTTATGGCGATCATTCTGTAATTTTTCTTGTGTCTACATGAACTATAGTGGATTATGATAAGTATGGATGATTGTCTCATTCCCAAGAATGTAGTGTCAACACTGGTGGCAGGATTGCACAATGGAGTACATTTATTTGTTGTAAGTAGGGTACTTACAGACAACATCTGATAGTGTCTCGCTATGATAGGCCACAGGGTGGCCGTGCTGAGTGAGAACGATGCCCACCGCATAGTCTGAAGCATTTTTCTCGATCTCAAAGGGTTGTTTCAGGTCTGGTAGTGAAAGTACTAGGGATGAGCACAAGAATTGCTCTAAATCTTCGAACGCTTGTTGTTGGGACCAGCCCCACACAAATTTTTCCTTACCACCACCCCTAGTTATTTGGCTAAGGGCCCATGCAATATGGGAGAATCCCAACACAAACCTGCCATAGAAATTGGCAATGCCCATGTCTTGTTGTAAATGAGAATGTCATCCAGATACACCACTACAAAAGTATTGGTGAATGGTCACAGGATATCATCCATCATCCTCATGAAAGTGGTTGGAGCAAGTTTCAAACCAAAGGGAATGACCAACCATTCAAAAAGGCCTTCCTTTGACTTGAAGGCAGTTTTCCATACATCTGTCTGTTCTATTGGGACTTGGTGGTAGCTAGACTTAAGATCAATCTTACTGAAGTATTTGGCCCCAGTGAGTTGATCAAGGAGGTCTTCGATTCGAGGAATCAGGTACTGATTTCTGACTATGATTTTATTAAGAGCTCGATAATCAATGCATAGTCGCTAGGTTCCTTCTTTCTTTTGTAACAACACGATTGGGATCCTGCAAGGTGATGAGCTGGGAGGGATGTGCCCCTTGTGGAGTAGTTCTTGGATCTGTCGCTTGATCTCCTCATTCTCTAATAGAGAGCGATGATAGACTGGCCCATTGGTCAACGATACGATGGGGGTCAGATCAATGGGGTGCTTGAACTGGTAGTGTAGAGGTACCTCGGTAGGTGAGGAGATGATATCTAAGTATTCTTCCATGACCTTATCTACTTGCTTCTGCTCTATGGAGAGGTTATCCGCAGAGACACATGATGTGGATGCGGTCTTTCTCTTATTTTAAGAACGAATCATGAAGAAGACAAACTTCCCCATCCGATAGATGACCTTCCTTCATTGCTTAGCAGAGATCAAGGAAATAGCACTAGGTGGGACTGCCTCGGGTATCCTGTACAATTTCTTGTTCAAAGTAATAATAAAAATACAAGGCCTAGACTCATATACAACATGACATTTCCATAAATAAGGTTGTCCCAAAAGAACATCAAAAACATTGAGAGGAGAAAAATCACACAATATCTCTTATTTGAAGGGCTTGATGTTGTACGACAGTCGACACTGTTGACTGATGCGGAGATCACTTCCTTGGTGGATCCATCCAATGGTTTAGCATTTTGGGTGTAGTGTATTTGACAGGGCCAACCTCTTTACGACCTCTCCTGAGATGAGGTTCTTCTCACTATAGCTATCCATGATGAAGTGCAACGGGGTGCCTTTTACCGACATCTGTGAATGGAAGAGGAATTCTCCTTCTTCTGGCTCGTCTGGTTCACCAAGATGGAGCTTCGTGGTAGAAATGGTGGAACTGGGTTACACATCAATGATCCAACCTCACCTTTATGGTTCTAGCTCAGATTATGAACCCACATATGATTCAGAGGCTTTCACTTCGGTCACCAATGACTTCTTTGAGCGAAAATCAACAGTGTTATGCCAAGGGCTCTTATGAAATTCACACCACTTCCCGATATCTTTCTTTGTATTTCCGGTGTCCTTCTTTGCTTGTGGCTTGGATTGGTTGTCCTGATATTATCAATATTTTCTCTTTCCTTTGCTCTGTGGGTTGGGGCCGCCCTTTTCTGGCTTTTTTTGTGAGGGGTTCCCAGGCCCAAATTGTTTGAGCTTCTTCTCGATTTTGTCAACCTATCAGTAGGTTGTGCCCATGGATGAGATGTCCAAAAATTCCATTTTGGTATGGATGTATCTATGGAGAGTATCACGATAGTTGAGCACCAGATGTCACTCTAAATCTTTGATACCCAGCTTGGTGCACAAGGTATGAAAGATATTCATGAATTTTGGCACTCCTTGGTCTCTTTCTTGCCACAGTGTGGTCCATTTGGTATACAAGTCGTCATAACTTCCGACAGGGTAGTAGTTTTCCTTAATAACATCCCTAAAGGAATCCTAGGTGGTCATGACTATAAATAGTGAGGGTTCCTCTGTTTTCTTTTTCTCACAAAAAGTTTCCCACCAATCTTTGACACGGGGAATGGCTTTGAGGAGCAAAAAAGTAATCTTTTCTCTATTTGAAAGTTATCGACAGAAAAATACCCTTCTAGTAGATTCAACCAATTGTCTACAATATCTGTGTCTATCTGACCTTCAAATATAGGAATATCTAAGTTTATTTGTACCTTGAAGGGGGTGGTGCCTCTGCTTGAAGAAGATGTGTCGCTTGTTGGTAGCCATCAAAGTATTTGCTCGAAACTATCCATCATCTCGTTTCTTTGTTGCATGAGGGATTCCTCAATAAATAGTTTGAAAGGATCTCTTGTCCCCATCGTCTTTATTTTCTCCTACCATGAGAGGTATATTGGGTGTGTGAGAGCTTTTGTCCTCAATATAAACAAGCTCGAGACCCAACTCTTTGTACTCTGATCTTGTTGTGGACATGTATTAAGACGACAAGGAGCAGACTGCTCTGATACCACTGATCTGGATTTTAGGAGCAGAAAGAAATGAATACAGATTATTAAGAGGTTCTTGACACAAAATAACAAAGATACAGTAAAACTGGTTTTCTATTCAATAAGGAAATAAGATGAAACTCTAAAATGCAGTGGAAACAAGCTTGCTGGAATGGTGGCGGCTTATCTCTGAGAAAAGATGTGATGGCTGCGCTCATTTGAAAGAAGATGATTACAACGAGGATTTGAACACATTTTTACAATAAATAGGAATTACAAAAACCCTGTACATACAAAAACCTAACCCTAGGAGATGAAGTGCCAAAATTCATGTGGGCCCCATTTGGGTAAGTTAGTACATCAACTTCTCGGGGTTGTAACTTTTGCATACGATCTCTGTTTTAGGCATATGATAGCCCATTGGAAAGGTATCATCAAGGAGATTCATTTTAGGGGCTCAATAATGCCTTCGATTATTATTGAAAATATTTATCCCAAAAACCCTTCATTTGGTCCCTCAAAATGGCCTTGGAAGTTAAAACTGCTAAAAATAGTAAATTGCCAAAATTGTTAGAAAATTGTTTTGAGCTGGTTGGAAGAGGTAGGTGGCCACCAATATCCACTTGGATAAATCCTCCCTCCTTAGGAAGCAATGGTATCCATTTCATTGAGTTCCCCGATCAGATGAGGATATTTCTGTTGAATTTTGCCCTGGGTGAGCCACTTTCCTTGGTGCAGGATATACCTTGCTTTGATGACTCGATAAAGTTGGATCCTTTGCTCTCGAGTGACCTTGATATATGTGTCCACAATTTTATCATTGGATTCCTATTGTATGCATTTGGGTTTGAGATCTATTGGTGTTAGTTGCTCTACTATGAGTGAGGTGTCCAATAATGGTGGGAAATAAGGGCGAAGGAGATCCACGTTGAACACTGGGTGCAGGCCAAGGAAAGGAGGAATTTTGAGCTAAAAAGAATTATTCCCCACATCCTTGGTGATGGTGTACGACCCATAATGGAGTGGGAGAAGCTTATGATGGGGTCCTATAAGGTGTTCTTTCTACAAGTGCAACCAAACTTTGTCACCCACCTGAAACTTATGTGGCACCCGATGTTGATCATTGCGCTACTTGTACTTGTTATTGGACTTATGTAGGATATCTTGAAACTTTTGGTGGATGTGATGGATCCACTCAATGAACCAGGTGGCTTTGTCAGCTTCAGTTGGAGTAGGGCATAAGTCGGTCGAGGTGACCACAAGGGGAAGTGCAACATCTATGGGACCCAATGGTTGGAATCCCAACCCCACCTGAAAGGGGTTGTGGCTAGTTGAGTGATGTAGGGATCGGTTGTAGCTATGTTGTACATAGGGAAGGCTCTCATCCCATGTGTGAGGGTGATTTTAATTATACATGTGAAGGATATTCACAATCATTTGATTGACGACCTTATTTTGGCCATGTGTTTGGAGGTGGAAGGTCATGGATTTGGTTAGCTTGGTGTCCAGTAGTGATCAGAGGCTCAACCAAAATGTGCTGAGAAATCGACTATACCGATATGAGACAATGGTTTGTGGGATTCCAAAATGTACCCAAAATCTTTCAAAGAAGAGCTTAGGAGTGGCCTCTGTTGTGATGTTCTTCTTGCAGGCAACCAGAATCACCATTTTAGAAAAGCGATCAACAACCACAAAAATACAGTCATTTCCCTGCTTTGTGGATGGGAGGCCCAACCTGTAGTCCATTGAGATGGATTCGAATGGCCTGTCAAGAGTAGGAAGGGGGATGTATAGGCCCTTTTTCTTAGTGGTCAATTTGGAAATAGCACAGGCAATGCAGGACCTGATATACTTGTTGACCTCGTGTTAAAGTTTCGGGTAGTAGAAATGTTTCTGTAGCATCGCCACTGTATTTTCGACTCCGAAGTGTCCTACCACTTGAATATTGGGCTTCCCAGATCATCTTCACTTGATCACTTGATGAAACACATATATGGACCATATGAGACAACAACCCATCCTGAAGATGCAACACAGATATGGCCCATATGACACAACAACCCATCCAAAAGATGGAAATTATCGACAACTACATTTGCACCCAACATTTGGTAGGTGGTGGTGAAGTCTGGGTTTGTCTCATAGAGTTGGGGCCATCCAGAGGTCTCATGGTTGAAGGAGTCTAGCACCATGGTGAGTTCCTTGACTGGAATTCTGCTGAGGCAATCAACGACGTGATTGGTGCTTCCTATTTTATACTTGATGTTGAGGTGGAATTGTTGCAAGTATGTGGACCACTTTTGATGGTGATCATTCTTCAATTTTCCTTGTGTCTGCATGAAATGCAGTGGCTTATGATCAGTGTGGATGATTGTCTCCTTCCTAAGAATGTAATGTCTGCATTGGAGGTAGGCTTGCACAATGGAGTACATTTCTTTGTCATAAGTAGGGTACTTACGGACAACATCTGATAGTATCTCACTATGATAGGCCATGGGGAGGCTGTGTTGAGTGAGAACGACACCCAACACATAGTTTGAAGCATTTTTCTCGATCTCAAAGCATTATTGCAGGTCTGGTAGTGAAATTAATGGGGCTGAGCACAAGCATTGCTTCAAATCATCGAACGCTTATTGTCGGGACCGGCCCCACACAAATCTTTCCTTACCACCACCCCTGGTTATTTGGTTAAGGGCCCATGTAATATAGGATAGTCCCAACATGAACCTGCGGTAGAAATTGGAAAGGCCGAAGTCTTGATTTAAATGAGAATTTCATCCAGATACACCACTACAAAATTATTGGTGAATGGTCGCAGGATATCGTCCATCACCCTCATTAAAGTGGCTAGAAAATTTGTCAAACCAAAGGGCATGACCAACCATTCAAAAAGGCCTTCCTTTGACTTGAAGGTGGTTTTCCATACATCTGTCTGTTCTATATGGACTTGGTGGTAGCCAGACTTCAGATTAATCTTACTGAAGTACTTGTTCTTCATGAGTTGATCAAGGAGGTTGTTGATTCATGGAATTGGGTACCGGTTTCTGACTGTGATTTTATTCAGAGCTCGGTAATCAATGCATAGTCACTAGGTTCCATCTTTATTCTGTACCAGCACGATTGGGATCCTGGAAGGTGATGAGCTGGGACATATGTGCCCCTTTTGGAGAAGTTCTTGGATCTGTCGCTTGATCTCTTCATTCTCTAACAAAGAGCGATGATAGACTGGCCCATTGGGCAGCGATGCGTCGGGGGTCAGATCGATGGGGTGCTTGACCTCGTAGTGCATAGGTACCTCAGAAGCTGAGGAGAAGATATTTGAGTATTCTTCCACGACCTTATCTACTTGCTTCAACTGTGTGGAGAGGGTGATTGCAGAGACCCTGGATGTGGCTGTGATATTTCGCTTATTCTGAGAGCAAATCATGTAGAAGACAAACTTCCTTGTCTGAGAAATGACCTTACTGCATTTCTTAGTAGAGATCAAGGAAATAACACTAGGTGGGACTGCCTTGGGTATCCTGTTCAATTTCCTGTTCAAAGTAATAATAACACTATGAGGCCTAGACTCATATACAACATGACGTCTCCATAAAAAAGGTTGGCCCAAAAGAACATCAAAAACTTCGAGAGGAGAAACATCACACAATACCTCGTCTTTGAAGGGCTTGATGTCGTATGACAGTCGACACTGTTGGATGACATGGAGATCTCTTCCTTGGCGGAGCCATCCAATGGTGTAGGGTTGTGGGTGTGGTGTTGTTGGCAGGGCTAGCGGATTGATGATGTCTGTTGAGATGAGGTTCTTCTGGCTACTGCTATCCACGATGAAGTGCAGTGAGGTGCCTTTTACCCACATCTGTGAATGAAAGAGTCGTTCTCCTTCTGTCTCGTCTGGTTCACCAGGCTGGAGCTTGGTGGTAGCAACGGTGGCACTGGGTTCCGCATCAATGACCCATCTTCCCATTTTTAGTTCTGGCTCAGAGTCTGAACCTGCATATGATTCAGAGGCTTTCACTTTAGTCAGTAGCGACTGCTTTGAGCGACAGTTAGTAGTGTTATGCCAAGGGATCTTATGGAAGTCACACCACTTCCTAATATATTTCTTTATCTTTCCAGTCTCCTTCTTTGCTTGCGGCTTGGATTGGTTGTATTGATACTATCCATATTTTCTCTATCCTTTGTTCCATGGGTTGGGGCTACCCTTTCTTGGTTGTTTTGTGAGGGCTTCCCAGGCCCAAATTGCAACATTTTTTGTTTGAGATTTTGCTCGATTTTGACGACATATCGGTAGGTCGCGCCCAAGGATGAGATGTCAAAAAATTCCATTTCAGTCTGGATGTGTCTATGCAGAGTGTCATGATACTTGAGCACCAAATGTCTCTCTGAATATTTGATACCCAGCTTGGTGTGCAAGGTATGAAAGCTATTCGTGAAATCTACCACTACTTGGTCTCTTTCTTACCGTAGTGTGGTCCATTTAATATACAAGTCGTCATAACTTCCGACATGGTAGTATATTTCCTTAATAGCATCACTGAAGAAATCAAAGGTGGCCATCACTGTAAATAGTGAGGGTTCGTCCATTTCCTTTTTCTCACAAAAAGTTTCCCACCAACCTTTGACGTGGGGAACGTCTTTGAGGAGTGCAAAAGTAATTTTTTCTCTATTCGAAAAGTTATGGACAAAAAAATACCCTTCTAGTAGATTCAACCAATTGTCTACAACATCTATGTCTATTTGGCGTTCAAGTATAGGAATACTTAAGTTTATTTGTACCTTGAACGGGGTGTCACCTCCGCTCGAAGAAGATGCGTCGCCTATTGGTAACTGTCGAAGGATTTGCGTGAAACTATCCATCATCTCATTCCTTTGTTGTGTGAGGGATTCCTTAATCAACATTTTGAAACGATCTCATGTCCCATCGTCTTTATTTTCTCCTACCATGAGAGGTGTCTTGGGTGTGTGGGATATTTTGTCCTTAAGAGAAATAAGCTCGAAACCCAACTCTTTGTACTCCGACCTCGTTGGGGACATGCATTCAGACGACAAGGAGAAGACCGCTCTGGTACCACTGATTCAAATTTTATGAGTAGAACTAAATGACTACAGATTATTAACAGGTTCTTAACAAAAAATAACAGATATACAGTAAAACTGGTTTTCTATTCAATAAGGAAATAAGCTGAAACTATAAAATGCAGCGGAAACAAGCTTGCTGGAGTAGTGGCAACTTATCTTTGAGAAGAGATGTGATGGTTGTGCTCATTCACAAGAACATGATTAAAATGAGGATATAAAGGAATTTTTGCAATAAACAAGAATTTCAAAAACTCTACACATCCAAAAACCTAACCCTAGGAGATGAAGCACCAAAAGTCATGTGGGCCCCGTTTGGGTAAGTTAGTACATCAACTTCTCGGGGTCGTAACTTTTGCATACGATCTTCGTTTTAGGCATATGATAGCCTATTGGAAAGGTATCATCTAGGATATAAATTTTGGGGGCTTAATCATGCATTCAATTATAAATGAGAAGATCGATCCCTAAAAGCCTTCATTTAGGCCCTAAAAATGGCCCCGGAAGTTAAAACTGCTAAAAATAGTAAATTGCCAAAATTGTCAGAAAACTATTTTGAGCTAGTTGGAAGAGGTGGGTGGCCACTAATATCCACCTAGATAAATCCTCCCTCCTTAAGAAGCAATGGTATCCATTTCATTGAATTACCCCATTAGATGAGGAAATTTCTGCTGAATTTGGCCCCTGGTGAGCCACTTGCCTTGGTGCAAGAGCTGCCCTGCTTTGACAACTCGATAAAGTTGGATCCTTTGATGTCGCCTGTCCTTGATTTGTGTGTCCACAATATAATTGATGGATACATGTTGTGTTCATTCGGGGTTGAGATTTTTTGGTATCAGTTTCTCTGCTACGTCCGAGGTTTCCAATAATGGTGGGAAATAAGGGCGAAGGAGATCCATGTTGAACACTGGGTGTAGGCCAAGGAAATGAGGAATGTTGAGCTCAAAAGAATTATCCCCCACAACCTTAGTGATGGAGTATGGAACATAACAGAGTCGGTGAAGCTTCCAATGGGGTCATGTAAGGTGTTCTTTCTACAAGTGCAACCAAACTTTGTTTCCCACCTAAAACTTATGTGGCACCCGATGTCAGAGGCTAGCCGAGCTAGGTTTGTGGGTGTGGTGTTGTCGGCAGGGATAGCCTCTTGATGATGTCTGTTGAGATGAGATTCTTTCGGCTACTGCTATCCATGATGAAGTTCAATGGGGTGCCTTTTACCCACATATGTGAATGGAAGAGGAGTTCTCCTTCTTCTGGCTCATCTGGTTCACCAGGTTGGAGCTTGGTGGTAGCAACAGTGGCACTGGGTTCCACATCAATGATCCATCTTACCCTTTTTGGTTCTAGATCAGAGTCTGAACCCGCATATGATTCAGAGGCTTTGACTTCTGTCACCAGTGATTGCTTTGAGTGGTAATAAGCAGTGTTATGCCAAGGGCTCTTATGGAAGTCGCATCACTTCCCGATATCTTTCTTTGTCTTTCTGGTGTCCTTCTTTGCTTGCAGCTTGGAATGGTTGTCCTGATACTGCCCATATTTTATCTATCCTTTTTTCTTTGGGTTGTAGCCATCCTCTCTTGGATTTTTTTGTGAGGGGTTCCCAGGCCCAAATTGTCATGTCTTTTGTTTGAGCTTTTTCTCGATTTTGACGGTATATAGGTAGGTTGCGCCCAAGGATGAGATGTCCAAAAATTCCATTTATGTCTGGATGTATCTATGAAGAGTGTCGCGATACTTGAGAACCATATGTCACTTTGAATATTTGATACCCAACTTGGTGCGCAAGGTATCAAAGATATTCGTGAAATTTGGCACTGCTTGGTCTCTTTCTTGCCACAGTGTGGTCCATTTGGTATACAGGTCGTCATAACTTTCGACAGGGTAGTATTGTTCCTTAATATCATACCTGAAGGAATCCCAAGTGGTCGTGACTATAAATAGTGAGGATTCCTTTGTTTCCTTTTTCTCACAGAACGTTTCCCACCAATCTTTGACATGGGGAACRACTTTGAGGAGCGCAAAAGTAATATTTTCTCTATTCGAAAATTTATGGACAGAAAAATACCCTTCTAGTAGATTCAACCACTTGTCTAAAGCATCTATGTCTATCTGAACTTAAATTATAGGAATATAAAAATTTATTTGTACCTTGAAGGGGGTGGTGCCTCCACTCGTAGAAGATGTGTCATCTATTGGTAGCCGTCAAAGGATTTGCACGAAACTATCCATCATCTCATTCCTTTTTTGCGTGAGGGCTTCCTCAATCAACATTTTGAAAGGATCTCCTATCTTATCGTATTTATTTTCTCCTGCCATGAGAGGTTGCTTGGGTGTGCAAGAGATTTTGTCCTCAAGAGTAACAAGCTTGAGACCCAACTCTTTGTACTCCAACCTCGTTGGGGACATGCATTAAGACGACAAGGAGAAGACCGCTCTGATACCACTGATCTAGATTTTATGAGCAGAACAAAATGAATATAGATTATTAATAGGTTCTTAACACAAAATAACAAAGATACAGTAAAATTGGTTTTCTATTCAATAAGGAAATAAGTTGAAACTGTAAAATGCAACGAAAACAAGCTTGTTGGAATGGTGGTTGCTTATCTCTGACAAGAGATGTGATAGCTACACTCATTTGCAAGAAGATGATTACAATGAGGATTTGAAGGCCTTTTTACAATAAATAGGAATGCCAAAAACCCTAGACATCCAAAAACCTAACCCTAGGAGATGAAGCACCAAAAGTCATGTAGACCCCATTTGGGTAAGTTAGTACATCAACTTCCTGGGGTTGTAACGTTTGCACACGATCTCCGTTTTAGGCGTATGATAGCCCGTTGGAAAGGTATCGTCAATGATATTAATTTTGGAGGCTCAAATATGTATTCGACTATCATTGAGAATCTAGATCCATAAAAACCTTCATTTAGGCCCTCAAAATGGCCTCGGAAGTGAAAACTACTAAAAATAGTAAATTGCCAAAATTGTCAGAAAATGGTTTTGATCTAGTTGGAAGAGGTGGGTGGCCACCAATATCCACATGGATCAAACAACCTCTCACTAAATGGTTTCTTTATCATCTTTCATTATTACAACATGAGTTTGTTTCCTTCTTTGAGTTGATCATGTTAGGTAACTAGAGAGGTAGTGGGGGGCCCAGAGGACCCATAGTGATAATAGTAGAGGCCAATCAATGTAAGGTGAATTAGGTCCACTATAGTATTAAATAAGGCCCACTATGGTAGTTAGATATAGTAAATGTAAGAGGACTTCTCAGAAGGTTCTACTTATAGAAGGTCCCTCCTCTAGAATGTTCTTAGGTGGTTGGTATCACTATATAAATGGGTTCAATCAATGTAATAAGATATGAAGAGAAGCATTGTATTGTGAGCGATAACTAAATAGGAGGATGCTCCCTTGAAGAGGAAAGTAAATAGGAGAGGATACCTTCCATGATAGGATCCATTGTATGGTGTTTCCTTACCTCAAGGTTTTTTAATAATAAAGTGTATATTTCTTCTATATTTTTATGTGGATCTATTGTTCCATATATCTTGTTTGGTGATTTTATTCAGATATATTTGGTTCTTAACAAGTGGTATCCGGGCAATTTCCATGGAAAGAAGTGTGGGAAATGTATGTGGAGTTCACATGATCACTTGGACATGGGACCCTAGTTTACAATGGTAGTTGGACTACTCTATCTTGGTGGCTTTAATTTCTCCATGGGATTGTTATCCCTTGACCAAGTTTTGGAGAGTACTTGGTCTTACTTAACCACTTTTGGGACTGTGACAACTTGCCAAGGAAGGAGCGCAACGCGAAGTAGAAAATAAGGAAGCAAGGCCTATTTTGGGGTCCATTTTAGGGTTTTGGGTTGATGTAACGTGAAAGGGATGTTGGCCCGTGGGTTTACCCACATTTAGGCCCATTTTGTAATCTATAAATAGGCAATATAGATAGTAAGAGAGGGGAGATAGTAATGTAGTACATATGTGTGATGTATGAATGAAATATTAGTGCTAGTAATGGGATCTATGTGATCGGATGTATCTTAGAGTGCTTTGTGCATGAGATCAAAGAGCTAAGTGTAGGTTGTTATAGTCTGATGCTGAAGAGCAAGGAAGAAGGATCTAGCGAGTTGCACAGATCTTCTGTCCTGTGCAAAGTAAGGGTCATTGAAGCTTTGTGTTGTAACTTCTTGACCAAGATAATATAAATAAGACTTTGTGGACATAGCCCCAGGGTGGGGCTGAACCATGGTAACTGTGTGCATAGTGTTTTGTGCTTTGCTCTTATGTATGTATCTCTTTCTTGGCTAAGTGCTTGATGTGGTTAAGTAGATCTAGTCATGCTCTGTGTTGTTGATGAATGAATGAACATTAGATCTGATATATGAGATTCTTAGTGCTTGATTTGTTGAATCTGACCTATATTGTTGTGAATAAGTATTGAATCATTCTTAGTATAAGTATACACTGCGATGCTCTGTGACTTCTACGAAGTATATTAATGAATGTATGTTCAGGAATAACTGATGCTAAGTGCGCTGTAAGAAATATAATCATAGATCTGTGTCCCAGCTAAGGTTGCAGACACCTGAGTCTTGCAACCACCCCTGCCTCTACCTCGGGTGAGACTTCATCTGCTTCGTAGGTGTTGCCGAAAGGGATGGTAGTTAGGGCTTTGTTGGTGTGCTCTTGAGCATTAAACCCTGGGTCTACCCCTATGCCAACAAATGGTTCCATTGCCGGGACCTGGAACTGTGATTGCTGGGAACTAAAGAAGAAGAAGCTTTGTGTGAAATAATCTCTGTGTGTAGATCTGTTTCTCTAGTGCGCAGTGTTTTGTTTTCCCTGTGAAGCTTTGTTCCAAGAAAAGTGGTCAGATTTAAAGAAAGAGGGGTCATATCTGAAGAAAATAAGTCAAATCTGCGAAGACAAAGGTAAGATTTGTAAGCTCTATGCCTCGATAAAGGTAAGAATAGTTAAAAGTTTTAGATCTTGAAGCTTTGTGCTCTGTAGAAGTAAGATAAGTGAATTTTGTTTTGTTTCTAAAGCATGGATCTAGGTATGTTTGATAGATTCTGTCCTAGCTTCAAAACTAGGGCATTAGTAGATGAAAGAAAGTTTGATATGAATAGATCTGATAAGTATAGTGATATATATGTTATACCTATGCATTGAAAGAATGTATGGACTAACAAGTAGATGCAGGCTCCTAGAAAAAAAAATTGCAGGTTAGCCACCATGATCCTAGTGCATAGTACAAAAGGAGTTGGGGAACATCTAAATGGATGAGAGGATTAACCCTCTATTATAGTTGCAAATGACCGGGACATCTTGCTAAAGAATGCCCCGAGAGAAGACCTAGTTGCCTATGTTGTAAGGATATGGACCATGAAGTATTGGATTTCCCTAGAATAATTGCTAGGCTTGCGAAGTTGAATATGGAATAAGAAAACCCTGAGCGAGATCAAGAGACCAAGATTATAGAAGAAACCCATAAGGAATCAGAAAATATATTGCTACAGATGAGAGATACCTTGAATGACCACCAACATGTTAGGCTATCAGATATCTTCAAAGAAAAGGAGAAAATTGAAGCAAGAATAGGGGACTTTGACATTGACTGTACTCTTGATGAAGAAGCGCAAGTGAAAATTATTCCAGAAAGAACTTGGGAAGCTATAGGAAATCCTGCCATGATCCCTTCCCTAGAAGGAACAAGTTTCTTCAGAGGAAAGCTAGTAAACCTATGTGGAAGGCTCGCCCAGATACCTATGACTATCAATGGAACTTCGACATAGGAAKACTTTGAGATCATTAAATTTGTTGAAGATAGTGCCCTGTTTACCATGCTCATAGGAAAAGCTTTGATTGATAGAGAACAAGCCAAATGAAGAGAAGAAGAGAAAGTGTTGGAATAGAAGAAGCAAGAGTTAAAATACTTTATGACCAGAAGGATCATGCACTTGATTGAAGAATAGAAGAGAAGATCACAAATATTTAATATTAGTACCTCCAATGTCGAAGCTGAGAGAACACTTGAGGATTCGTAGAAGATCGAGTTACCTATTTTTGATATAGAAGAAGTATTATCAAGGAACCCTAAGAAATATTTTCCACAACGCAAAGTAATTAAGACCACAAAAGATAAACATCAGAATGGTAAAAGCCTTATTGAGATGAAACTCACTGGGAAGAAGGATAGGAAGTTAAGAAAGAAAAGGGCTAATACTGTAAGGTTACAAGAGGTTCTAGAGGACACTTCACAGCAAGAAGAATTTCAGAATGGGAGCTTCATCGAGATATTAGAACAACGACATAGAGTACTTCACCACAGAGAAGAAATATAGCCGTTGGAACCAATATACCCATTCGACCGCCGCTCTGAATGGATCAAAAAATAGTTATGGGTTACCACTAGACCATTGGATAGTACCAGAATGGATAGAATGAAGTTAATGAAGGCCCCATGTCCGTTGCAAGTAGACCATTGCTGATATTTCCTACTTAACCTGATGTGCCATGCACAGAGAATACTTTTTGCTAACTAAGAAACTGAGCACGAACCCTGAGATTTACTTTCCCTGAGATCATTTCCTTACTATTCACTGTCATCTCTGAATTCCTTTTGCAATCGAGCTAGATGATCCAATTTTGTATGTAGAATGAGCTCAACGTTGCTGAGAAAATTGTTGAAGAAGTTGTAATTGATTTAATGGTTGAGAGATTCATGTCAGAATGTGGAATGTCTATAGGGGTACAAGCATCGTCCTCGGGCATACTGCCAGCTTCCCCTTCCACCGCTCAAGCAGGACCATCCCGACCGCCTTCAAAAAGATGATCCAAGATTGAAAATGACTTCGCCACTGTGAAGATGATCCCAAACATCTTTCCTAAATATATCCCACCACTAAGCAAACCAGGAATAGAGACTATGTACCTAGAGACTTCGACTATGCTGTAGTCACTACGTACCTCCTGAAAGGGGTGTGCGCAGTTCATGCTGACCAAAAGAAGCTCACCTCGCTGAAATTCAGTGATTTTAACCTTGGAGATCACAAGGTATACAGTATGCTAGCCCCACACAGGTATTTGACTATTACAAAAAGAAAGAACCCCAAGATTGTACTGCGCCAATGGACCCATAACCTTGCATAGTCAACCCTCCTTAACGTAATGTATATTCCACATTTCGGGAGGCATCAGGAAGTAAATGCTTTTGTTCGACTATTGTTGTCCTGCTACCATGGAGGATACCTATGGTTGGATTGGAACATCAGTGTGGATCCGATTTTGATTAATCAGATCACTAGGCTAAGCATGCAGGGCCTTGACCCACAGAACTTTTACCCTGGAAAGACCGCAGATTGTGTGCTCGCTCAACGAATAAAAGACACATATGGTGATCTGGAGAAAGGCACATGATATTAAAAGGTAGCCTCCATTGAGAATGTAGTAGTACACTTTAGTTTCCAGCTGATCGCAGGTAGGTTAATCAGAAAAAACAGACCTACAAAGGTGACCAGATTTGTAGTTGACCTCGCAGGGAAGTGCGCAGAGGGTCTACAAATGAACTGGGTGAAATACCTCATAAATCAGCTAGATCTTGACTATAGATAAGAACAGGACCAAGGGTATGAGTTCCACTTTAGTTGGTTTCTCATACTCATCGTGTTCATCATGTGGGAACTACCCACGTGAGTCATGTTTCCGAAGATCGAACCCTTTGAACCCCTGGCCATGAAGTTTTGTATGTTGTGGTTCTCTAGCGACATGAACAAACAGTGGCAGTCCAATGTCATCTTCCATGCGTACTACATTCAGTTGAGGAATTCCATTCAGTATACACCACACATTACACCCAACACTCTTCATAGGTTTCAACTTTTGATGAAATTCAGCACATATCGTCACTTCACCTACATCACAACACGCACAGATGAGCACAAACAACAACTTCAGTCATAATACAAGCTGATAGAAGATGACCTAGAGAATATTACCAAGGAATGGTCAACAGACCTCCTTGTTGCAACATACCCCATAGATATGTTCGACGTAGATATCCCTGAAGATATGCCAGATACACCAGGACTACGCAAGACTAAGAAGGATATGGAAGTTCAAGATATCCACAACACATCCACGAAGACTGCTTCTCTCTCCCCTGCGAAGGGAGGTGACGATGAAGAACTAGGGGGCACAAAATTTGAACAAAGAAAAGGTGAGGTTACCCCGCCTAGGGATGAGGAAGATCCCTCCAAGAAAAGGAAGATTACCCCACCGAGGCCGTCATCCAGAAAGAAAACTAAGGCCAGCTGGACCACGCTTAAGACTATGCTTACCCCGGATGATTTTGACTTCTTAATTGTCGTGCTGAATGATGTCTCATTAGAGCTCACGGAAAAGAAAGAAGCAAAGAAGGAGGAACTATTTCATCGGATCATGGGTGAATTCAAAGAAGCACAACAGGCACTTCAGTCCAACCAAGCAACTTCTACGACACCGTTAACAATGGAAATATCAGGAACAGGCGATGAGCCCACACAGTTATGCCAGATCACCAATAAAGTCGAAACTCGCCTTCGATGAGCTCAAGAAGACATAGCGAAAGCCACCCAGGATTTGGTGCAAGTATAAAGCACACATGAAGAGTGACGAAGAAAGGAAAAATAGGAGCAACTTGACTTACAAGAAAAATGGGAGGAGGAAAAATCCCAGTTACAGCAGAGCAAGGATTAGTTGCTAGCAAAGAAACTTGAAACACAAGAAAGAGTTCACAAGGCACTGTGCTCTGTGACAATCATAGAAGTGAAGATGAAAGATTGTCTTCCGCGGCAGGTGACCCAATTGGAAGAATTAATCTAACAACTTCAACAATGCATAATAGATTTGGAGCTCTGCACCGTTCCTGAGACACCCTAAGAGATAAGAGATCTAAGAGAAGCCACTGCTCGAAGCGTAGTCGACCGATTAAAAAATTTTTCTTCAGAATGTAGGAAGCTAAGAACTAGAAGCACCCAGACCTATGAAACCCTCGTAGAGAATCCAGAATTGCAAATATTGGAGGCATAGCTCCATGAAGCAAAGAAACACACATACGTGCTACAAGCGCAACTAAAGTCTGTGACCCCAGTCAAAAGAATGAAAAGGTTCACAGAGCAGCATACAACCCAAAAACAAGTACACACACTGCAAAGTAAAGTAATGGACGTCTTTCAATGACTGAAACCACTCCAAGAGAAGGCATGCCAACTGTTCACTAAACTCAAACAAGGTGTCATCACTACAGAAAAATGCCTGGAAGGATTGGTCAATGACACAGTACTCCAGGAATTTACTGAGCAAGAGGTTGTCGCACTACAATAGGTTGAAGCCGCTCGATCCAAGTTCGAGGCATTCGAAGTGGAATTGTTCAGACCTGAGTGACTCGGGATGAGTCATAGGTGAGTGTTGGGGTTTTTTGGCCCTTGACCAAGTTTTGAAGAGTACTTGGTCTTACTCGACCACTTTTGGGACTGCGACAACTTGCCAAGGAAGGAGTGCAATGTGAAGTAGAAAATAAGGAAGAAAGACCTATTTTGGGGTTCATTTTAGGGTTTTGGGTTGATGTAACAGGAAAGGGATGTCGACCCGTGGTTTTACCCATGTTTAGGCCCATTTTGTAATCTATAAATAGGCAATATAGATAGTAAGATATGGGAGATAGTAATGTAGCACATTTGTGTGATGTGTGAATGAAAGATTAGTGCTAGTAATGGGATCTGTGTGATCGGATGTATCTTAGAGTGCTCTGTGAATGATATTAGAGAGCTAAGTGCAGGTTTTTATAGTCTGATGCTGAAGAGAAAGGAAGAAGGATCTAGCGAGTTACGTAGATCTTCTATCCTATGCAAAGTAAGGGTCATTGAAGCTTTGTGATATAACTTCTTGACCAAGATAAGATAAAGAAGACTTTGTGGATGTAGCCCTAGGGTGGGGGTGAACCACGGTCACTGTGCGTATAGTGTTTTGTTCTTCGCTCTTATGTATGTATCTCTTTCATAGCTAAGTGCTTGATGTGGTTAAGTAGATCTAGTCATGCTCTATGTTGTTGATGAATGAATGAACATTAGATCTGATATATGAGATGCTTAGTGATTGATCTATTGAATCTAACCTATATTGCTGTGAATAAGTACTGAATCATTCTTAGTATAAGTATCCACTGCGATTCTCTGTGAATTTTGAGAAGTATATTAATGAATGTATGTTAAGGAATAACCGATGCTAAGTGCGCTATAAGAAATATAATCACAGATCTGTGTCCCATCTAAGGTTGCAGACACATGAGTCTTGCAACCACCCCTACCTCTACCTCGGGTGAGACTTTATTTGCTTCGCAGATGTTGCCGAAAGGGCCAGTAGTTAGGGATTTGTTGGTACGCTCTTGAGCATTGAACCCTGGGTCTTCCCTTGTGCCAACAGGGCCCCTATTTCTCTAGTTTACTTCAACACTATGGTTAACACTTATCTATGGGACCATGGTATATGGTTCTACATCAAGCATGCAGGAAAACACTTGCATAAAGGGGATGAAATGTTAGGTATCTAGAAATGTAGTGGAGGGGATAAAGGGCCCATAGTGATAATAATAGAGGCCATTCAATGTAAGGTGGACTAGGCCGACTATAGTATTAAATAAGACCCACTATGGTAGTTAGATATGATCAATGCAAGAGGACTTCTTAGAAGGTTCTTCTTGTAGAAGGTTCCTCCTATAGAATGTTCTTAGGTTGTTGGTAGCACTATATAAAGGGGTTCAAACAATGTAATGAGATATGAAGAGAAGTATTGTATTGTGAGCAATATCTCAATATGAGAGGATCTCTTCCATAATATGATTCATTGCATGGTGTTGCCATACCTCAAGGGTTTTTAATAGTAAAGTAGAGATTTATTATATAATGCTTTGGGGATCTATTATTCCATATACCTTTTCTGGTGATTTTATTTATATATATTTGGTTCTTAACAAGTGGTATCAGAGCACTTTCCTTGGGCAAAGAAGAGAAGACAATTTGGTTATTTTTTGCATAAATATTTTAACAAGGGGACGACGCACTTTGGATCATATACGAGACTTTATACTCCAATTTTTCATAAAGTAATTGGATATTTGGATTTCACTCAGAAAAATACACAATTTCAAAAACCAAATCATCCGAAATGGAGTATGGTAAGTAATGTTACGAGCATTTTAAATTCGGTCATTTTCAGGGTTTTTTGGAAAAAGCTGCATGATTTGCACATTGAGTTATTTTTAATATTTAGTTTTCATTGAAGATTTATTCCAACATGTATTTTTATTTTACTGTAAAATATTATGGTCCAAGTATTGAAAAACTTATAAAACAAGAGAAGTTAACATGGAAAGAGAATTGGAGAGGTTTGGTCAGTTTACACTTACAAGGTGATGCATTCATTTGGTGGGCATCACTTAAGTATTCCCAAATAATGACACTCTATGATGAAGAATTTGAAAATTTATTCTTAGATAGGTGGTATCATTGAAAGTGTAAGGATGAATATAGAACCAAGGGTTTATTTTCATGTGGAAAATCTATATTACAAGTTCATGGTTGTATTCATATAGAAAATAACATTGTTTCTATTAACCCCAGTTGGCAACAAAATTTTATCAGTGTTCAGTTGGTTAATAGATTACAAGCGCCAATAAAGAATCTTCAAAGCACATAGGTTGGGGGTGAAAATGTTCAAATTTTTAAATATTTGAATATTATCATGGATAAATATGTGTTGCATTCAGATTTGTATGCTATGGATATGGATGAAGGGTATATTGTTTTGGGATACCCTTGTATATAATCAATGGGTACCATTAATATTAATGTGCAAAATAAAATTTTGAAGTTGTGGTACAAGAAAAATAAAATCACATTGTAGGATGTGTCTCTTAGTAAGAAAGATGGGCCCATAGAGGAAAACAAAGAAGTTATTCTCGAGTCCATAGTTGAATCAAAGGCAGAGTCTACAGAAGGAGATGAAGCAAAACCATAGGAAGGACATAATCATGAAGTCAAGGAGTTCAATGACTCAAAGGAACAATGTATTGCAGATTTGAATAAAAAAGAACATATTTCTACAATCGTTGTATATCACCATCCACACCATATAGATAAACAACAGTCATCAAGGAAAGGATGTGAGAATCAACACATTTATGCACCAGCAAAGAACCAGAAAGGAAATTGGCAAAGAGGTGCATGTAGGCCTACCAACACTACATGAAGACATCAGTATAGAGAACCAATCCCATGGGAACATCGACATAATGCAGATCAAGATCATGGTGGAAAGGCAGTAGTTGGAAATCATGTTTGTCTCACATTAGGATGGATGGATGGTCGTATTTGGTACCAGTTGGATACATTACTTATCTGATCATATTGTATCTTTTCTTCCCATGTTTCGAAGATGAAATATGTGAAGGGGGATATAATGTACTATACCTAGGGAGGTAATATGGGATACATAGGGAGGTATCCAATGAGAATGTGGCTATGTATTATTAGTGGAGGCCATTCAATGTAAGGTGGAATAGGTCTACTATATTATTAAATAAGTTCCATTATGGTAGTTAGATATAATAAATAGGATTTCTAGAAGATTCATTCTCTAGAATGTTCTTAGAAGATAGACAATGATATATAAAGAAGTGTAAGCAATGTAAGGGAGCATAGTGGCATGTAGTGGGGGCGACAGAGGGCCCATAGTGATAATAGTAGAGGTCATTCAATTTAAGGTGGACTAGGTACAATATATTATTAAATAAGACTTACTATGGTAGTTAGATATAATAAATGTAAGATGACTTTTTACAAGGTTTTGCTTCTAGAATGTTCCTCCTCTAGAATGTTTTCAAGTGGCTGGTAGCATTATATAAAGGAGTCAATAAATGTAATGAGATATGAAGAGAAGTATTGTATTGTGAGAGGTATCTCAATAGGAGGATGACACCTCGAAGAGGAAAGTGAACAGGAGAGGATTCCATCCATAATAGGATCCATTGTATGGTGTTTCCCTACCTCAAGGGTTTTTAATAATAAAGTGGATATTTATTTTACATTGCTCTATGGATATATTGTTCCATATATATTTTCTAGTGATTTTGTTTAGAGATATTTGATTCTTAACAAGTGTTATTAGAGCACTTTCCTTGGCAAGAAGTGTGGGCATTTTATTTATTTATTTTGCATATTTTTTCGGAGAAGAAAAAGAGGGCTACGACATTCCATAAAATTTATGTATCTTTCTTTATAAAATTTGCAAAAACGGGTTGTAAATTTGTTTTCCTCTTAGAAAAACACCCAATTAAAAAACAAATCGTCGGAAACAGAGTCTAGGAAGTAAATTTAATGACTTTTTAAAATATGTTATTTTTCATGGTTTTTCCGCAGAAGGATGCACAATTTTTCTGATTTATGAAGCAATTGAGACTGAATTTTCCAAAAAAAAAAACATATTTGACTTCCAATTTAAAAAATAAATGATTTCAAAAACAAATCACCCAAATTGGAGCTCCAAAAGTGAAGATATCATTGATTTAAAATCAACCATTTTTGGGAGGTTTTCGTGACACCGACGAGACTCCAAAGTTCATAACTTTTCATAGGGTTCTTAGAGTGTTATTAGATCAATGCCATTGGATAAAACACTTGAAGAGATTTATTTTGGTATATTATATAATGTGTTTCCAATGGATATTGGCTCTCAAATCCTCATGGTCATTCTACGGAAGTTTGAAGCCCTTGAGCACCATTTGCAAGAGGGTCTACAAGATATTAGGGAAAATTGTCACAATATTCAAAGGACCGTGGCTAGCATGCATGAGAGATATATTATGGAAGATATCATGGATGAATATAATAAAGAAGTTTATGTTTGATATGATTTTTAAGGCATTGTAATGATTGCTATATGGATAGTTTTCATTTTTGGGATGTCAACCACTTTCATATTTTATTTGATGACTCTACTCCATCTTCTGTAAAGAAAATTAATGTAACAAACCATGAGTCATTTATGATTATCAGTGTCCATCCTACATATTCTACAGTGGTATTATACCTTCTAGATTAGACTACGAACCTTTCCCACTATGTAGATGTATTTTCTTATTTGGATCCACATGACAAGTGTCAATCCTTGAAGCATCATTTTCAGTTGGTTATTCAGTTCCGATATCTTCCGTGTGGAGTTCACATGAGAACTTGGAAATGGGACCCCGAATTACAATGAAAATTGGACTACTTCTGCATGGTGGCTTTCATTTCTCCATGCGAGCTTGGTTCTCTAGTATACTTCAGCACTATGGTCCACAGTTATCCATGGGACCCTGGTATATGGTTGTACATCAAACATTGAGGACAATGATTTCATAAGGGGGATGGATTGCTAGGTAGCTCGAGTGGTAGTG
>JZKD02S0050065.1:896628-910861 GCA_000966675.3 Picea glauca
GATCAATGATATGAAGCCCACTGTACATCACAACATCTCACCCAGACATAATGCATGTTGTAGGAATGGTGGGAAGATATTAGGTTGCACCCAAACAAAGTCATTTGCAAGCTGTCAAAAGGATATTTAGGTATTTAAAAGAAACAATGACTTATGGTCTATGGTATCCCATAAATCAAAATCTTCAATTGACTGCTTATTCCGATGCAGATTGGGCAAACTGTGTTGATGAGAGAAAAAGCACCAGTGGAGGAGAATTCTTCCTAGGTGACTCCTTAGTATCCTGGCTTAGTAAAAAGCAAGGTTCCATTTCTTTATCAACCACAAAGGAAGAGTACATTGCTGCTGCTACCTGTTGCACTAAGGTATTATGGATGATTCAGACACTTGTAGACTTAGAGGTAAAATACACTGCACCAATCCCAATTCATTGTGATAACACTAGTGCCATCAGTGTGTCTAAAAATCTTGTATTCCACTCCAAGACCAAGCATATTCCCATAAAATATCATTTTATGAGAGAGCAGATCACCAATCAGACTGTTTAGGTCCATTACATTCCCACTACAGAACAAATTGCAGACATCTTTACTAAACCCCTAGCCAAGACACCTTTTGAATATCTCACATAGAAGCTGGGTGTAATTTCTTCTCACACCTAAAATAGTCCATCTTGTTAGGGGGAGTTTTGTATTATTTTAATATCTAATGCCTCCTAAAATTATTGCAACAACTCAGGGGGAGCATGTCTTTTCTTTGACATTGATGTCAAATGGGGAGAAAAGAATTTGGGTGCCTTAGTTGCCATCAATGACAAAGGGGGAGATTGTTGGCATGTTTTATAGGCAGTGTATTCTTTTCATTGATGGAAAGTACAACAACAATGATGGCTTAAGTACAACAATGATAATCAACAACGCAGTGATAATTGGGGAAGAGAAGAAACCATGATCATTGGATCAAAAATTTGGAATTCCCGATGGCTGTCAGATCTCAATGTAGATAAGAGGAGCACGCAGATATGGAGGATAGATCTCGGGCGTTAGATTTGAGCATAGGGTTTGACCACCATTGGATCGAGGAGAGCCTACACGTTCTTTAAAGTTCTAGGAGAAGCAGGCTTACAAAATCCTGAAAGCAGGAGGACCATCCATCTTCGAGTAGGACACATGGTGAAAGATCGTCGTTTCACTGACTGGAAAGTCAAAGGAATGAGGTTACCTAACCTGTTGAATTCATGAAATGTGAAACCCTGAAGTAAACTCCATTTTAGAGTTTTAGAGATCGAGAGTTGGAGATGTCAAAGAATATTAACCACAAGAATATCGAAATCGCGATATGCAAAATTGTGACTTAATCTGAGCCGTCAGATCAAGGTTTGATATGGACTGTTGATCCCAATCCATTTTGGAGTTTCGAGGATCGAGAGTTGGAGATGTCAAAGAATATTAACCACAGGAATCCCGAAATCCCGAAATCGAGGTTTATTTGTACCTTGAAGGGGGTGGCACCTCCACTCAAAGAAGATGTGTCACCTGTTGGTAGCCGTCGAAGGATTTGCACAAAACTATCCATCATCTCGTTTCTTTTTTGCATGAGGGATTCATCAATACACAGTTTGAAAGGATATCCTATCCCTTTATCTTTCTTTTCTCCTACCATGATAGGTCTCTTGGGTGTGCAGGAGCTTTTGTCCTCAAGAGAGATAAGATGACAAGGAGCAAACCGCTCTGATACCACTGATCCAAATTTTATGAGAATAAATAAATGACTATAGATTATTAATAGGTTCTTAACACAAAATAATAGAGACACAATAAAACTGGTTTTCTATTCAATAAGGAAATAAGCTGAAACTATAAAATGCAGCGAAAACAAGCTTGCTGGAATGGTGGCGACTTATCTCTGAGAAGAGATGTGATGACTGTGCTCATTTGCAAGAAGATGATTAAAATGAGGCTCTAAAGGAATTTTTACAATAAAAAGGAGTTCCAAAAACCCTAAACATCCAAAAACCTAACCCTAGGAGATAAAGCACCAAAAGTCATGTGGGCTCCGTTTGGGTAAGTTAGTACATCAACTTCCTGGGGTCGTAACTTTTGCATACGATCTTCATTTTAGGTGTATGATAGCCCATTGGAAAGGTTTCATCGAGGCGATTCATTTTGAGGGCTCAGTTATGACTTAAATTATAATTTAGAAGCTTGATCCCTAAAAAACTTCACTTAGGCCCTCAAAATGGCCCCAGAAGTTAAAACTGCTAAAAATAGTAAATTGCCAAAATTGTCAAAAAACTGTTTTGAGCCAGTTGGAAGAGGTGGGTGACCACCGATATCCACCTAGATCAATACTCCCTCCTTAGGAATCAATTTTCTCCATTTCATTGAGTTTCCCCATAATATGAGGAAATTTCTGCTGAATTTGGCCCTAGCTGAGCCACTTGCCTTGGTGCAAGTGCTCCCCTGCTTTGACGACTCAATAAAGCTAGATCATTTGTTGTCAAGTTCCCTTGATCTATGTGTCTGGAATATGATCGTTTTATTCCTATTGTATGCATTTAGGGTTGATATTTGTTGGTTTCAATGTCTCTTCTACGTCTGAGGTGTCCAATAATGGTGGGAAATAAGGGCAAAGGAGATTCTCGTTGAAAACTGGATGCAGGCCAAGGAAAGGAGGAATGTTGAGCTCAAAATAATTATCCCCCATGGACTTGGTGACGCTGTATGGCCCATAACGGAGTGGGAGAAGCTTCTGATGGGGTCCTCTAAGGCATTATTTCTACAAGTGCAACCAAACTTTGTCACCCACCTAAAACTTATGTGGCACCCGATGTCGATCATGGCATTGCTTGTACTTATCTTTGTACTTCTGTAGGATATCCTGAACCTGTTGGCAGATACGATGGATCTGCTCAATGAACCGGGTGGCTTTGTCAACTTTTGTTGGAGCAAGATATGAGTCGGTCGAGGTGACCACAAGGGGAAGTGAAACATCTATGGGACCCAATGGTTGGAATCCCATCCCCACCTGAAAGGGGCTGTGGCCAGTTGAGTTATGAAGGGCTCAGTTTTAGCTATGTTGGACATAGGGAAGGCTCTCATCCCATGTGTGAGGGTTCTTTGAATTATACATGCAAAGGATATGCACAATCATTCGATTGATGATCTCGGTTTGACCATCTGTCTGGTGTGGAAGGCCATGGATTTGGTTAGCTTGGTGTCCACCAGTGACTAGAGGCTTGACCAGAATGTGCTAAGAAATCGACTATATCGATATGAGAAAATTGTTTGTGGGATTTAAAAATGTACCCAGACTCGTTCAAAGAAGAATTTGGTAGTGGCCTCTATTGTGATGTTCTTCTTGTAGGAAATCAGAATCACCATCTTAGAAAAGCGATCAACGACCAAAAAAATAGTCATTTGCCCGCTTGGTGGATGGGAGGCTTGACATGTAGTCCATTGAGATGGATTCCCATGGCCTATCAGGAGTAGCAAGAGGGGTGTGTAGGCCCTTCTTCTTAGTGGTCGGTTTGGTAATAGCGCAGGCAGTGCAGGACCCGATATACTTGCTGACCTCCTATCAAAGTTTTGCCCAGTAGAAATGTTTCTGTAGCATCACCACTGTCTTTTCGATGCGAAAGTGTCCTACCACCCGACTATAGTGGGCTTCCCATATCAACTTCACTCACTCTCTTGATGGAACATAGATATGGCCGAAACGACACAACAACCCATCCTGAAGATGGAAATTATCGACAACTACGTTTGTACCCAACATTTGGTAGGTGGTGGAAAAGTCCGGGTCTGTCTCATAGAGTTGGGCCATCCATAGGTCTGATGGCCGTAGGAGTATAGAACCATGGTGAGTGTCACGACTGGCGGTCTACTGAGGCAATCTACGATGCAATTGGTGCTTCCTATTTTATACTTGATGTTGAGGTGGAATTTCTACAAGCATGTGGACCACTTTTGATGGAGATCATTCAACAATTTTCCTTTTTTCTGCATGAACTGCAGTGGCTTATGATTAGTGTGGATGATTGTCTCCTTCCCGAGAATGTAATGTCTCCATTGGTGGAATGCTTTCACAATGGAGTACATTTCTTTGTCATAAGTACGGTACTTATGGACAACATCTGATAGTGTCTCGCTATGATAGGCCATGGGGTGGCTGTGCTGAGTGAGAACGACACCCATCACATAGTCTGAAGCATCTGTCTCAATCTCAAAGGGATGTTTCAGGTCTGCTAGTGAAAGTACTAGGGATGAGCACAAGCTCTACTTCAAATGGTCGAACGCTTGTTGTTGGGACCAACCCCACACAAATTTTTCATTACCACCACCCTTGGTTATTTGGCTAAGGGCCCATGCAATATGGGAGAATCCCAACACGAACCTGTGGTAGAAATTGGCAAGGCCCAAGTCTTGCTATAAATGAGAATGTCATCCAAATATACCACTATAAACGTATTGGTGAATGGTCGTAGGATATTGTCCATCATCTTCATGAAAGTGGCTAGAGCATTCGACAAACCAAAGGGCATGACCAACCATTGAAAAAGGCCTTCCTTTGACTTTAAGGTGGTTTTCCATACATATATCTCTTCTATCGGGACTTGGTGGTAGCCAGACTTCAGATCAATCTTACTGAAGTATTTGGCCCCAGTGAGTTGATCAAGGAGGTCGTCGATTTGGGGAATCAGGTATCGATTTCTGACTGTGATTTTATTCAAAGCACAATAATCAATGCATAGTCGCCAGGTTCCATCTTTCTTCTGTACCAACACGATTGGGCTCCCGCAAGGTGATGACATGGGACAGATGTGCCCCTTGTGGAGAAATTCCTGGATCTATCGCTTGATATACTCATTTTCTAATAGAGAGGGACAATAGACTAGCCCATTGGGTGGCAGTGCGCTAGGGTTCAGATTGATGGGGTGATTGACCTGGAAGTGCAGAGGTACCCCGGTAGTTGAGGAGAAGATATCTGAGTATTCTTCCATGACCTTGTCTACTTGCTTATGCTATGTGGAGAGGTCGGCCGCAGAGAATCTGGATGTGGCTGTGATCTTTTTCTTATTCTGAGAGCGAATCATGAAGAAGACAATCTTCCCCGTCTTAGAGATGATAGTCCTGCATTGCTTAGCAGAGATAAAGGAAATAACACTAGGTGGGACTGCCTCGGGTATCCTGTACAATTTCCTGTTCAAAGTAATAATAAAACTACGAGGCCTAGACTCATATACAACATGACGTATCCATAAATGAGGTTGGCCCAAAACAACATCACAAAATTCCAGAGGAGAAACATCACACAATACCTCATCTTTGAAGGGATTTATGTCGTACGATAATAGGCACTGTTGGCTGAAGGAGAGATCGCTTCCTTGGTGGAGACATCCAATGGTGTAGGGTTGTGGGTGCAGTTTTTTTGGCAGGGCCAACCACTTGATGACCTCTGCTGAGATGAGGTTCTTCTGGCTACCGCTATCCACGATGAAGTGCAGCGCAGTGCCTTTTACCCACATCTTTGAAGGGAAGAGGCGTTCTCCTTCTTTTGGCTCATCTAGTTCACCAGGCTGGAGCTTGGTGGTAGCAATGGTGGCACTGGATTCCACATTAATGATCTTTCTTCCCCTTTCTGGTTCTAGCTCATAGTCTGAACCCGTAGTCAATAGTGTTATGCCAAGGGCCCTTATGGAAGTTTCACCACTTCCTGATATCTTTCTTTGGCTTGGACAGGTTGTCCTGATACTTTCCATACTTGCTCTATCCTTTGTTCCCTAGGTTGGGGTTGCCCTTTTCTGGCTTTTGTTGTGAGGGGGGTTCCCAGCCCCAAATTGACACATCTTTTTTTTGAGCTTCTGCTCGATTTTGATGGCATATCAGTAGGCCGCACCCAAGGATGAGATATCCAAAAATTATATTTCAGTCTGAATGTATCTATGCAGAGCTCCATGATACTTGAGCACCAGATGTCACTTTGAATATTTGATACCCAACTTGGTGCGCAAGGTACGAAAGATATTCATGAAATATGGCATTGCTTGGTCTCTTTATTGTCGCAGTGTGGTCCATTTAGTATACAAGTCGTCATAACTTCCTACAGGGTAGTATTGTTCCTTAATATAATCCCTGAAGGAATCCAAGTGGTCATGACTGTAAATAGTGAGGGTTCCTCTGTTTCCTTTTTCTCCCAGAAAGTTTCCCACCAATATTTTATGCAGAGAATGGATTTGAGGAGAACAAAAGTAATATTTTCTCTATTTGAAAAGTTATGGACAAAAAAATACCCTTCTAGTAGATTCAACTACTTGTCTACAACATTTGCATCTATCTGACCTTCAATTATAGGAATATTGAACTTTATTTGTACCTTGAAGGGGGTGGTTCCTCTGCTCGAACAAGATGCGTTGCCTGTTTGTAGTCGTCGAAGGATTTGTGCGAAAATACCCATCATCTCGTTCCTTTGTTGCGTGAGGGCTTCCTCAATCAATTGTTTGAAACAATCTCCTATCCCGTCATCTTTCTTTTCTCCTGCCATGAGAGGTTGTTTGGGTGTGTGGGAGCTTTTTTCCTCAAGAGAAACAAGATAGAGACCCAACTTTTTGTACTCCGACCTCATTGGGGACATGCATTAAGATGAGAAGGAGCAGACCACTCTAATACCAATGATACGAAATTTATGGGCAGAACGGAATGACTACAGATTATTAATAGGTGCTTAACAAAAAATAATAGAGATACAGTAAAACTAGTTTTCTATTCAATAAGGAAGTAAGTTGAAATTGTAAAATGCAGCGGAAACAAGCTTGCTGGAATGGTGGCGGCTTATCTTTGAGAAGAGATGTGACGACTGTGCTCATTCACAAGAAGATGATTACAGTGAGTCTCTGAAGGATTTTTTACAATAAATAGGAATGCCAAAAATCCTAGACATCCAAAAACCTAACCCTAGGAGATGAAGTGCCAAAAGTCATGTGAGCCCCGTTTGGGTAAGTTAGTACATCAACTTCCTGGGGTCGTAACTTTTGCATACTATCTCCGTTTTAGGCGTATGATACCTCGTTAGAAAGGTATCGTTGAGGAGATTCATTTTAGGGACTCAATCATGCCATTGGATAACATTGAGAAGATTGATCCTGAAAAACCTTCATTTAGGCCCTCAAAATGGCACTGAAAGTTAACACTGCTAAAAATAGTAAATTGCCAAAATTGTCAGAAAACTATTTTGAGCCAGATGGAAGAGGTGGATGGCCACCAATATCCACCTGGATCAACCAACCTCCCACTACATGGATTCTTTATCATCTTTCATTATTACAACATGAGTTTGTTTCCTTCTTTGAGTTGATCATGTTAGGTAACTAGAGAGGTAGTGGGGGGCCCATAGGGCCCATAGTGATAAGAGTAGAGGCCAATAAATGTATGGTGAACTAGGTCCACTATATTATTAAGTAAGGTCCACTATGGTAGTTAGATATAATAAATGTAAGAGGATTTCTCAGAAGGTTCTACTTATAGAAGGTTCCTCCTATACAATGTTCTCAGGTGGTTGGTATAAATATATAAAGTGATTCAATCAATGTAATAAGATATGAAGAGATGTATTGTATTGTGAGTGATAACTCAATAGGAGGATGCTACCTTGAAGAAAAAAGTGAATAGGAGAGGATCCCTTCCATGATAGGATCCATTGTATGGTGTTTCCCTACCTCAAGGGTTTTTAATAATAAAGTGTATATTTCTTCTATATTTTTATGTGGATCTATTGTTCCATATATCTTGTTTAGTGATTTTATTCAGATATCTTTGGTTCCTAACAAGTGGTGTCCAAGCACTTTCCTTGGAAAGAAGTGTGGGAAATGTATGTGGAGTTCACATGATCACTGGGATATGGGACCCTAGTTTACAATGGTAGTTGGACTAATTTATCTTGGTGGTTTTCATTTCTCCATGGGACCCTAGTTCTCTAGTTTACTTCAACACTATGGTTCACACTTATCCATGGGACAATGGTATATGGTTGTACATCAAGCATGCAGGAAAACACTTGCATAAAGCGGATGAAATGTTAGGTAGCTAGAAAGGTAGTGGGGGGCCTTAAGGGCCCATAGTGATAATAATAGAGGCCATTCAATGTAAGGTGGACTAGGTCCACTGTAGTATTAAATAAGACCCACTATGGTAGTTAGATATGATCAATGTAAAAAGAATTATTAGAAGGTTCTTCTTCTAGAAGGTTCCTCCTCTAGAATGTTCTTAGGTTGTTGGTAGCACTATATAAAGGGGCTCAAACAATGTAATGAGATATGAAGAGAAGTATTGTATTGTGAGAAATATCACAATAGGAGAGGATCTCTTCCATAATATGATCCATTGCATGGTGTTGCTGATCCAGGAGGCTCCCCAGGCTTAGAAAATGCTAAAAAATCAAAGTTCTCATAATGGAATGAAACCAATTCCATTGCGACTGGAACATCGTGTTGATTCCAAAAATATATTTACTTTCTCAAACGGGCTCCGTATGTGAGCGTTATCACACTCTGACTGCTTTCTCAAACAACTAAAAAGTCAAAGGACTAGAAAAAAGTTAATGTTGACGTCAGCATGACATCACCAAAGAAAAATTAATGATGTTGATGTGGCAGAGACATGTGGAAGCACTGCAGCAGTTGAATAGGAAGATGTGGATGGAAGATCTAATCAGAGTTGGACACATGGCCCAGGCATGGGCAACCACGTGGCACCTAGTCAGAGTCTAAGTGGCAAGTTCAAAAAATGTTTTGGGGTCCATGGGTTTTGAGCCCAAAACCACCCACCAAGCCCAAGCCTTAAGAAATGATCAAACACCAACGTGCCACACATATTACTTATTATATGAAGAGCATATATATATATATATATATATTGTAATGTTTTAATATGGCACGGGAGAAGGGGGATGGGGCTAAGCCCTAGCCTGTGGTCGTTGGTCGCACTCATACAACCAGGGTGCAGCATAAGCCATAACCACCAGCTCCCCACCTCTCCACCCTTAGATTCAGATATTCCACATAACCAGGGGTTCCATATTTGCGCGAGGGGTTTATCAGTTAGCCCACAGGTCCCATGGGATGTGCCCATAACCAGGAGCTAGCGCAACAAAAGGGCCAACTCTTGGCCATATGAAATTAATATGACCATGTTTGAGGGAACTCACCCAGCCTTGGGGGGCTACTCTATGTATTTTTAAATAAAAAGTGGTTTTTTAACTTTACAAAATTGATTTTTGCCTGATATTATGCTGAGAAAGGGGTTTTTTGAGGATTTTGAGGCCATTTGAAAGGGGATTTGATCCCAAAAAGAGGCCAGATATTGAGGGAAGTTGGGATTCCTCATATGAGCCTTAAAAACTATAAAAAATAGGATTTTTGAAGCTTGTAGGAGACTTTTTGATGCAGGGTTTTGAAGGGGCAGTTTGTAAATTTTGGCCTTTTCTCATGTTTTGAGGGGCATTTTTGCCATGTTTTTGAGAGGAATTTGATGGAGCATGCTTGGATCTGAGCAAGGAGGTCTTGCAAAACAGATTTAAAGAACATTATGTAACAACAAAGAGCCTATGCAAGAGAACTTTGAGCATTTTAAAGATTAATAAAGAGGTCCTCCACTTGGAAGTGGTCCCAGAGACGTAGCCAATGATTGGTGAACCCCGTTATCAACCTCGTCTCTATTTCTCTTTTTGTTTTGTTCTATTCTCTTCATTTGTAGCATGGATATTAATGTTTGATCTCTTTATTCATTAATAAGCATCAAGTAAAGGTTGCATTTGATATTCCGCAACCAGATAATAAGCTTTATGTATTTCACATTCTTAACGATCCGATGCCTAAAATACATTAAACTAACTTGTGATTTATCAATAATACCTTCATTTTTGGATTAGTTGCCCTACCTAAAAGGTTTTTAATAGTAAAGTAGAGATTTATTCTATACTTCTTTGAGGATATATTGTTCCATATACCTTGTTTGGTGATTTTATTTAGATATCTTTGGTTCTTAACAAGTGGTATCAGAGCACTTTCCTTGGGCAAATAAGAGAAGAAAATTTGGTTATTTTTTGCATAAATGTTTTAACAAAAAAAGAGGGTGGTGCACTTTGGATCATATATGAGACTTTATACTCCAAATTTTAATAAAGTAATTGGATATTTGGATTTCCCTCAGAAAAATACCCAATTTCAAAAAAACAATCATCTGAAATGGAGTCTGGGAAGTAAAGTTATGAGCATTTTAAATTCGGTCATTTTCAGGGTTTTCCAGAAAAAACCACACGATTTGCACATTGAGTTATTTTTAATCTTTAGTTTTCATTGAATATTTATTCAAACATATATTTTTATTTTACTGGAAAAGGTGATGGCCCAAGTATTGAAAAACTTATAAAACAAGAGAAGTTAGCATGGAAAGAGAATTGGAGATGTTTGGTCAATTTACACTTACACGGTGATGTATTCATTTGGTGGGCCTCACTTAAGTATTCCCAAATAATCACACTCTCTGATGAAGAATTTGAAAATTTATTCTTAGATAGGTGGTCTCATTCAAAGTGTAAGGATGAAGATAGAACCAAGGGTTTATTTTCATGTGGAAAATCTATATTACAAGTTCATGGTTGTATTCATAAATAAAATAACATTGTTTCTATTAACCCCAGTTGGCAACAAAATTTTATGAAGGTTCAGTTGGTTAATAGATTGGAAGCTCCAATAAATAATCTTCAAAGCACATAGGTTCGCGATGAAAATGTTCAAATTTTTAAAGATTTGAATATTACCATGGATAAATATGTGTTGCATTCAGATTTGTATGCTATGGATATGGATGAAGGGTATATTGTTTTGGGATACCCTTGGATATAATCAATGGGTACCATTAATATTAATGTGAAAAATAAAATTTTGAAGTTGTGGTATAAGAAAAATAAAATCACATTGTAGGATGTGTCTCTTATTAAGAAAGATGGGCCCATAGAGGCAAACAAATAAGTTATTATCAAGTCCATAGTTGAATTAGAGGTAGAGTCTACAGAAGGAGATGAAGCAAAACCATAGGAAATACATAATCATGAAGTTAAGGAGTTCAATGACTCAAAGGAACAATGTATTGCGGATTTGAAGAAAAAAGAATAGATTACTACAATTGTTGTATATCACCATCCACACCATATAGATAAACAATAGTCGTAAAGGAAAAGACCTAAGAATCAACAAATTTATGCACCAGCAGAGAACCGGAAAGGAAACTGGCAAAGAGGTGCATGGAGGCCTACCAATACTACATAAAGACATCAGTATAGAGAACCAATCCCATGGTAGTACCGACATAATGCAAATCAAGATCATGGTGTCAAGGCAGTAGTTGGAAATGATGTTCATCTCACATTAGGATGGATGGATGGTCGTACTTGGTACCAGTTGGATACATTACTTATCCGATCATATTGTATGGTTTCTTCCAATGTTTTGAAGACGAAACATGTGAAGGGGGATGGAATGTAGTATACCTAGGGAGGTAATATGGGGTACATAGGGAGGTATCCAATGAGAATGTGGTTATGTATTATTAGTGGAGGCCATTCAATGTAAGGTGGAATAGGTCTAATATATTATTAAATAAGGTCCACTATGGTAGTTATATATAATAAATAGGATTTCTAGAAGATTCATTCTCTAGAATGTTCCTAGAAGATAGAGAATGATATATAAAGAAGTGTAAGAAATGTAAGGGAGCATAGTGACATGTAGTGGGGGTGACAAAGGGCGCATAGTGATAATAGTAAAGGTCATTCAATTTAAGGTGGACTAGGTACACTATAGTATTAAATAAGACCCACTATGGTAGTTAGATATAATAAATGTAAGATAACTTTTTATAAGATTATGCTTCTAGAAGGTTCCTCCTCTAGAATGTTTTCAGGTGGCTGGTAGCACTATATAAAGGAATCAAGAAATGTAATGAGATTCGAAGTATTGTATTGTATTGTGAGAGGTATCTCAATAGGAGGATGGCACCTCGAAGAGGAAAGTGAACAGGAGAGGATTCCATCCATAATAGGATCCATTCTATGGTGTTTCCCTACCTCAAGGGTTTTTAATAATAAAGTGGATATTTCTTTTATATCGCTCTATGGATATATTGTTCCATATATATTTTCTGGTGATTTTATTCAAATATATTTGATTCTTAACAAGTGGTATCAGAGCACTTTCCTTGGAAAGAAGTGTGGGCATTTTATTTATTTATTTTGCATATTTTTCATATTTTTCGGAGAAGAAAAAGAGGGCCACGACATTCTAGAAAATTTATGTTTCTTTCTGTATAAAATTTGCAGAAACGGGTTGTAATTTTTTTTTCCTCTTATAAAAACACCTAATTAAAAAAAAATCATTTGAAATAGAGTCTGGGAAGTAAAGTTAATGACATTTTAAAATCTGTTATTTTTCAGGGTTTTTCTGCAGAAGGCTGTGCGGTTTTTCTAATTTATGAAGCAGTTGAGGCTAAATTTTCCAAAAAAAAAACATATTTGACTTCCAATTTAAAAAATAAACGATTTCAAAAACAAATCACCCAAATTGGAGCTCCGGAAGTGAAGATATCACTGATTGAAAATCATCCATTTTTGGGAGGTTTTTGTGACACCGACGATACTCCAAAGTTTATAACTTTTCATAGGGTGCTTAGAGTGTTATCAGATCAATGCCATTGGATAAATCACTTTAAGAGATTTATTTTGGTATATTATATAATGTGTTTCGAATGGATATGGGCTCTCAAATCCTCATGGTCATTCTACGGAAGTTTGAATCCCTTGAGCACCATTTGCAAGAGGGTCTACAAGATATTAGGGAAAATTGTCACAATATTCAAAGGACCTTGGATAGCATGTAGGAGAGATATATTATGGAAGATATCATTGATTAATATAATAAATAAGTTTATGTTTGATATGATTTTGAAGCCGATTGTAATGATTGGTATATGGATAGTTTTTATTTTTGGGATGACAACCACTTTCATATTTTATTTGATGACTCTTCTCCACCTTCTATAAAGAAAATCAATGTAACAAACCATGAGTCATTTATGATTATTAGTGTCCATCCTACATATTCTACAGTGGTATTATAACTTCCATATTAAACTATGACCCTTTCCCACTATGTGGATGTATTTTGTTATTTTGATCCACATGACAAGTGTCAATCTTTGGAGCATCATTTTCAGTTGGTTATTCAGTTCCGATATCTTCCACATGGAGTTCACATGAGAACTTGGACATGGGACCCCGACTTACAATGAAAATTGGACTACTTCTACATGGTGGCTTTCATTTCTCCATGGGACCCTGGCTCTCTAGTATACTTCAGCACTATGTTCCAGACTTATCCATGGGACCCTGGTATATGGTTGTACATCAAACATTGAGGACAATGATTTCATAAGGGGGATGGAATGATAGGTAGCTCGAGTGGTAGTGGGGGGCCTGAAGGGCCCATAGTGATAATAGTAGATGCCATTCAATGTAAGGTGGACTAGGTCCACTATAGTATTAAATAAGGCCCACTATGGTAATTAGATATATTAAATGTAAGAGGATATCTTAAAAGGTTCCTCCTCTAGTGATCCAGATTATTTTCGGCACAAAATGAGAGTGGAGATATAATAGAGAGATGTACAAAGATATACTAGATATCCAATAATATAACATAAATATATCAGAGATGAAACCATAAACAAAGAAATATAGTAATACACAATTTCTATTAATGAGAGAAATGCACAAAACTGTAGAAATACAGAGTGAAAGACTCGCTAGAATGGTGACACCTAATTTATGAGAATATATGTAATGGATACTCACATTTGCAAGAATATGAATACAATGAGGCTATAAAGGCCATTTTAAAATAAATAAAATCCAAAACCATAACCCCAAAAGATGAAAAGCCAACAATTTTGTGGACCTCGTTTTGGGTAGTTTGGTGTATCAACTTCCCAGGGGAGTAACTTTGGCATACAATCTCTCTTTGGGGAGAATGATAGCTCATTGGAAATGTATCATAGAGAAGATTCATTATGTAAATTCTAACCTTGTACAATATTTACTGCAAACTGATATTTAGAAAAGAACAGAAAAGATACAATGGCAAATACAAACATTACACAGAGATTTTTCACCTGGAAACCCAAAC
>JZKD02S0050065.1:915101-945003 GCA_000966675.3 Picea glauca
AAAAAAACTTCATTTAGGCCCTCAAAATGGCCCCAAAAGTTTAAGAACTAAAATACTGCTAGACATAGTAAGTTTCCAGAAGATTTTTTTGAGATATTTGGGATAGGTGGGTGGCCACCAATATCCAGCTGGATCAATCCTCCCTCCTTAGGAATCAATTGTGTCCATTGCTTTGAATTCATAGGGAGAGGGAAAATCATTTTCTTAATATGCATCTTGATGAGCTTCTTTCCTTACTTGAGAAGTTGCGCTACTTAGCTTGTTGAAGGTTGTCACGAACCTGTAGCTGGAAGGGTCAGACCATTTTAACCATTGTGGATACATGAGATAATTGTGTGGAGAAGGAATCTTTTCCCTTTGTTTCAATCTTTTCGACCTGCTTCTGTTGGATAAAAGGTGCTTAGATTGAGGCTGCAGTGGTTGTTGTGTTCTTCTGTTCACTTTTTGAATAGACTGTAAAGAAGCTAGATTTTGTAGTATGATATACTACCTTGCAGCACTATTTAGGTGGGACAATAGTATAAACTACCTCAGGTATCATGTAGAGATGACCTCCTAGAGTAACAATGACACTATGGGGCCGAGACTCATAAATATCATGGTGCTTCCACATATATGGTTGGCCCAAAATAAAATCATAGACATCTAGTGGGGGAAAATCACATAATACCTCATCCTTGAAGGGATGGATTCTGTATGACAATAGAAAAGGCTAGATGACACATAGATCTCGTCCCTAGAAAATCCACATGATGTTGTATGGTTTTGGGTGTGGTGTTGTTGACAATCCCAACTGTTTGACGATCTCTACTGATATGAGGTTCTCGTGGCTTTTGTTATCAATAATGAAATGCATTGAGGTCCCCTTCACCCAAATATGTGAACGGAAGAGGCACTCCCCCTCTTCAGGATTTGTTCATTCCTCTGGTTGAATTGTTGTGGTGATGATAGTAGCAGTGGGGTTTGCATTGATGATCTGTCTTCTGCATTATTTTCTAATTCAAATTATGAATCAAGGTTCGACTTTGTGTCTTTGATATCGACCACCAATGACTATTTTGAGCTATATTCATGGGTGTTGTGCCAGGGGATTTTATGGAAATAAAACCATTTTCTAGTGTCCTTCTTCGTCTTTCCGTTACCCTTATTTTCCTGTGTCTTTGACTGGTTGCTAGAAGGTTGTTTGTTAGGGCCATCTTTATCATGCTTTGGTTTTTTCATATTTGTAGACCCAAACTTCCATTTTTCCCGGTGCTTATATTTCTACTTGATTTTGACAACATATTGATAAGCATCTCCCAACAATGAGATGTACAAAAACTCCATTTCAATTTGGATGTACCTGTGTAGGGACCCATGGTATTTTGAAACCAAATGTCACTTAGAATATTTGATACCCAGCTTAGTGTGTAAGGTATGGAAGGTATTGGTGAACTCCGACATTTCTTGGCCCCTCTCTTGATGTAGCGTGTTTTATCTCATGTATTGGTCATCATATTTACCAACATGGTATTATTTTTCCTTAAAGACATCTACAAAAAAATCTGAAGTGGGCTCGGTCCCATATATTCCAGACTCAAAAGTGGAATTTTTATCCCAGTAAGTTTCCCACCAATGTTTGACATTGGGGAGAGCCTTAAGGAATGAAAAGGTGATCTTTTCCCTGTCAGAAAAATTGTGAACAGAGAAATAACCTTCTAGAATATTTAACTATTTTTCTAAGGCATCTGCATCTATCTGTCATTCAAATATGGGAATATCAAAATTAAATTTTAACTTGAAAGGATAGGTTCCTCCAAATCAGTCTTTTGATGAAGACGTACTGATTGTTATTGACAGACATTGAAGGATGTGGGAAAAATTCTCCATCATTTCGTCCCTCTGTCACGTGAGAGCTTGCTCAAGCAACAAATTAATAAAATTGTCTACTCTGAAATTTTTATTTTCTTCTTCCATGGAGGGTGTCTTGGGAGTGTGAGAGTGATTTTCCTCAAGAGAGGCAAGGTTGAGACCCAACTTTCTATACTTGGACCTCATTGGGGACATGCACTGAAAAATGATCATAAGCAACCTGCTTTGATACCACTAATCAAGATTATTTTCGGCATGAAATGAGAGTGGAGATATAATAAATAAATGTACATAGATATCTCATATATCCAATAATATAACATAAATATATCAAATATGAAACCATAAACACATAGATACAATAACACACAATTTCTATTAATGAGAAAAATGTACAAAACTGTAGAAATACAGAGAGAAAGACTCGCTAGAATGGTGGAAACTTATCTCTGAGAAGAGATTTGATGACTACTCACATTCACAAGAATATGAATACAATGAGGATATAATGGCCTTTTTAACATAAAGAAAATACAAAACCCTAACCCCGAAAGATGAAAATCCAACAGTTTTGTTGATCACGTTATGGGTACTTTGGTGTATCAACTTCCCAGGGGTGTAACTTTGGCATATGATATTCGTTTTGGGTTCACGATAGCTCGCTGGAAAGGTATCATCGAGGAGATTCATTTTGGGGGATCAATAAGAGCCTTTGTCTATCATTGAGGTGTTTGATCCTGGAAAAACTTCATTTAGGCCCTCAAAATGGCCTTAGAAGTTTAGGAATCGAAAAACAACTAAAAATAGTAATTTCCTAGAAGACTATTTTAATCTAGTTGGGATAGGTGGGTGGCCACCGATATCCACCTGGATCATCTAGAATGTTATTAGGTTGTTGGTGGAACTATATAAATGGGTTCAAGCAATGTAATTAGATATGAAGAGAAGTATTGTATTGTGAGTGGTAGCTCAATAGGAGGATGTCCCCTTGAAGAGGAAAGTGAACATGAGAGGATCCCTTCCATAATAAGATCCATTGTATGGTGTTTCCCTACCTCAAGGGTTTTTAATAATAAAGTGGATATTTATTCTATATTGATTTGTGGATCTAATGTTCCATATATCTTTTATAGTGATTTTATTCATATATATTTGGTTCTTAATATATCATGCCTCATATCATCCTATGTTGTATGAATTTAAAATTTATATGAATGCATTCCAATATTGTTTCTTTATTGTTAACCAGGGTGCCAATAATCATGGCCACCCAATTTCTCTCTTTACCATATCACAAATTTGTTGGAATACTAGAAGGTCGTCCTTCCATAATGGGGCAATCCTATACATGCCATCTCATACAAACATGCATCTCCTCAATGCATTTAACCAATGTGTTGTTTATGGTCACTATTATACCTAATAGTTCATGATAAATCAATACATCCATGACACATTTGTTCATGAATTTCCATACAAGGATTGTAACCATCCTTGATTGCCATATGTTCCTCCCTCCATCCTTTAGGTTCTTATTTTCCCAAATCTTACTCTTATTGTGTATCAATGACATGCAACAGTCAATCAAAGTCATATCCATATCACCAAGATATAAAATATTTCTGAATGGATCCTTACCTAATCCATATCATACCACATGCTATATAGGCATGAAAATTTATACATGTCCTTGATGCCACTAATGCTTCTGACATTACCTCATCAATGGTGCTTCAGGGGAACTCCTAAGATCCCTTGATAAATTATTAAACCAACAACCTCTTGTATTTTTCCTCTACTTGAGGTTGTCTTTTATTGACAATGGTCTTCCCAAACAACTCCAATATTTTCCTATACATAACATGCATCATCATGATTGTTGGATCATGTTGTCATTGATGCCAAAGGATTGATGTCAAATGAACAATGTCTTGTCATAGTATATTTATGTATTGATTGATGGATCATGTATTGACCTTGATGTCAATGGATTTATGTCAAGAGGAGTCATAGTCGTATGCATAGATGAATATGGATCAATGAGTTGTAGTTGGATTGATGTAAAGATGACTAATTATTGTCTTGTCATGGTTGTACAAATGGATGGAATCCAAAGTGGGCCCCTTATGGTGAAATACCTCATGGGAAGACTCTTTGCGGTGAACTCCAAAGTGGTCCTCTTATGGTGAAATCCCTCACGGGAAGACACTTTGTGGTTGAGTTATCCTAGTAGTATGGTTAGAGAACCAATGATTAATTATGGAATAATGAGATGAAGACCAGTGAATTTGTCTGTGAAACTATCTTATATGGATAGTGCTTGTCATGCAATTTCCATTGGTATGTGGAACGCCACATAATTCCTCACGGTTTGAGAGTTATGGCCTTACGAAGTTGGAGGACCCTCATATGTTGGCTTGAAGCCCCAAAAGGTCAAAGAAGTCAAAGCGTTTGCAAAGAAGAGATTATTTAATTAATAAAGTGAAGTGAAAAAATAAAAGAGTATTATTTAAATAATAAAGTGAAGTGACAAAGTCAAGAGGGTTATTTAAATAATAAAGTGACAAAGTCAAAAAGGATTATTTAAATATTAAAGTGAAGTGGAAAAATCAAACAGGATTATTTAAACAATAAAGTGAAGTGACAAAGTCAAGGAGGATTATTTAAATAATAAAGTAAATGGAGAACTTTCTAATTATGGAAAGTGGTTATAAGAAGGTTAACCCTAAAATGAGTAAAATGGGTTAAGTGGTTAAGTGGCTATTGGATACATCGTCAAGTGGAAAATTGGTCAAAGTTGGACATAGGTGACTATGTGGACAAAGTGGCCTAGAAGATGCTTCTAAGGAAGATACTTGGCGAGTATAAATAAGAGGCAAGGGTCTCTTGTGAAATAAATATCTTGAGCATATATTGAAGATCTATTATGAGAGAGAGATTGTTTGGAGGATCTCATGGATGCATCAAAGTTTCTGTAAGTCTGAGATCTTGACGGAGAAAGTTTTGGAAGTTCATAAACCCTAGTTTCTGAAGGAGTACGTGAGCAATAGTGGGCCAAAGAGCATGCATACATGGGCTGTGGTGATCCAGAGTGCATACACATGTGGGCTGAAGGAAGATAGAGCATGTAAATTTGAAGGAAGTCATGAAGATTTGAGTGTGAGTTGATGCCAGGTTCTTGAATTCAGAAGCAAGTTCTAGATTTGCATTCCATGGGCTCAGATATGCCATAGAAACTCTGGTATGGTTTCATAGTTGTCTTGATGGATACTCTTTCTTATTGTATGATGAATGCTTAAGGAATTCTTGGTATGGTTGTTGTGATATGGTTATGTTGGTTGTTTGATAGAGTGAGAAACAATCTCATGCTTTAGTACTGATATGGTTGCCATAGTATGTTTCTTACTTATGTTTGAGTAGCATTCATATTGTATGATTGAGGAGCATGATTAAGCTATTGGAGAGTATGGATGTGTTGATATTGGTTATGGTACAGTGAAATACATAAGTGGATGCGACTAAAGGCTGTAGAGGATCTAAGTTTTTCATGAAGAGAAAAACCCTAACTACTCATAATGCATACGCAGGCTGTGGTACAGACTGGTTGCTTACATATGTGAGTTATACTACTAGTAGGGCACATACATACGCGTGCTACACTACTGATAGGTCATGTACCTATTGACAGATTGCTATGTTTTGAGGATTGATTCCTCTTCTCAGTTGGTGTTGATTTGTGTAATATGATTCTTGCATTGTAGAGCTCGTTCTCTTTTGGAGTTGTAACTCTATTCATTTTTTGTTGATAACCCAAGGATTGTAGTCCATAATAGAAAGAAAATTGTACATACATCTTGTGTTTTTTGTGTTCCTTGTGGTGATGAATTATTGATGATATATTTTGCTGGTATATGTTGCTGATATATGTTCACATTTAACTGGTTATAAATGACAATAATAAGTGATCAGTAAATGGTGATTGCTAACTAAGAAGTTTTCTGAAGGGAAAATTTCTATAAAATATCCCTACACTAATTCACCCCCCCTCTTAGTGTGTTTGGTGTGTCCAACGACATTCACAATTATATTAGTTTTTCATGTTAAATAAGAATGCATGTACCATAACATTTAAATCAAAAAAACATTTTTAGATATGCCCCATCATATTTATATGCATTCTATCACATTATTCCTCAATGTGTTCATTAGTGAAATCGTAAGAATATTTTAGTTGTTTTGGTATCCTACAACCATAAACATTTTCATGCCTTAAACATTTACACATATCAACATTTATGTTTTCTCAGCCAAGAGAAACACAATAAACAACAAGAAAGGAGTCGAGGGATTTTTCCTTTTTCCAAATCCTTTGCACAATCTAGAAATTTCACCTTAACTAAATTATTTCCAAGGCCTCCCTGCCTTGGAATGACATGAATTAATGAAGACCATTTATTTAAACATATTTATTAGTTTATTTTTCCTTTTCTTTAACAATCGTTCTTTTAAAGCATACAACTCTACTAAGAAATTCATAGTTTTAAGTGAGACACACGTGCCTCATTTTATCCTTCTTTTCTTCTGCAATATATCCCTTTTTGGATCTTCCTACTCCATTCCTTCAGTAGTTTCAATCAATTTCATCTTGACCTTCCATGCATTATCTTTTTAAAATGTAATCCATGATTCTTATACAAATAGTCATTGAAGCCCATTGCCTAATTTTCCAACAGTTGTTAATGTTATGTCTTTGTTCTCTTGGCATAGTATCGACACAGTTCCTCCACATGGAACAATCTCATCATGAAACTTCCCTATTTCATATCCATCATCAGCTGAAATGATCGCAACCCATGCGTTAGCATCAAATTCATGATTTCAATTAATTACCCAATTCTTCCTAAAGAATACAAGAATGCATCCTTATTATGGATTCATATTATACATTCAAACATGTATGTTTATTCTAGCATCTTGCATTCACAATGTGCTTTCATGCACTTAACTTTATGCATCAACATAATGTGTGTGTCTACCACTGGAACACTTTATGATTTTACATGCACATTTAATTATAATCCTTCGACTCATGATTGTTCATAATCATTTACATGCAATTCTCAAAGAAAAAATCATATTTCCTTATATTCATAACATTAGAGAATTCTTGCTCAGTTACTCTTTCAAAATTTTACACTAGCTCTTTCCGAGGAATGGAATACAACCTTGTCAAACTAGTATTCCAACAAATCAAATAGACTCTTCAAAACAGAGTCATGTTTGTATGCATAAAATTATCAAATACTGGAAATTACAATCTCACCTCACAACTCACTTACTCAGTAACTCATACCATGTCTTGAAGTATATTCATATATTGAGATATGGATATTGACATGCAATTTCACTACTTTCATTTTTTCATGTCATTCATACACATTGGTACATTAAAATTTAATATTATTTCTTCTTAATACCTTCCAACCATTCATATGAAAATTCTAATATGGATTGTATTTCCATCTCTACATGGAAACAATCGACAAGATATCACTATTTCTCATCTGCTATAAAATCATCCCAAAATATAAAAAATTACCAAAATGTGATTGCAACATTACTCAAGGAAGCAAGATGCCAATTCCTATCTCTCTTCACACTTCAAACTATTCTTGGTTAATGGAACTTTACCAAGGTAACCCTTTCATAGATTCCCTCTCACCATTACTTGAGCATACTACGCCATACCCATATCGCTGTCATCCCTCTCTGGATATTATTTTATCTAGTGGTATTGTGGGAATTCCCAAGAACTTCCTTTACCAGACTTTTAGATCAACCTCATTAATTATTTTACCTTATCTTCATAAGGTTATATGCAACAAGAACATCAACATTTTATTCATGCTTCTAACTTTCCTACTAATATCAGGTCATCACCAACCAAAATGTCCCATTAGTCCTCTAAACATGAGGAATTATATATACAAGGCTTATTCTTTTATTTAAGAAGGAATTATGATTGCTAGGGGCTCCATCATCCCACACTTATATGTAGCATTACAAAAACCCATTTCATTCATTCTATGGACTTATGCATCTCTATACAATTATTCTTCCATTACTATCATTCACATCCAGATCTTACCATGAATGCCTATCAACATATTCCCACTCTTATAGGAGTAGTTATTATTCCCACAAAGCAACAATATAATTCTTTTGTTGCAATTCAACATGATTAGGTTTTCTATTGGATTTATTAAGGAAAAATACATAATTTTATGCTGTAATAAATTCTAAAACAAAATTTCAATCTCCAGTCCTTCTTCTCAAGGATATTTTGAAAATAATAAACAAACTTTTCAAGGAAGAAAACACTTTCCAATATTCTCACCCTAGCCTTGATATACTAATCATGTGATTGATATCAAGGGTATCTTGGCCTAGTGTTTGAAGCTCTTCTCTGATACCACTTCGTATCACACCCAACCCGCTAACCCATCCTTAGGCCGGTGGGGTGTCAACATTTCCTCATCTTTATTTTGATTATTTTCTCTAAATGAATATCATAGATGGACTCTACTTGTCAAGAGATTTCCAATGACTAGAACCATGATGAAAATCGAGCTCTAGATCAAAAGTTACAACATTCTAAGGTTTTTGGGTCTTCATTGACAAATCCCACCACACCGCCATGTGGCATCTACGTGGATCAACATCACCTGTACCAATTCCATGTGGCACATTTGGCATGGAAGTGGTTATTATGATGGCTACCGATGTGGCACCTGCAACCTATCCCACTAGACACACGACTCACCAGCCCATAGCCATTACACTCTCAAACACTTCATATGTTCTTATAGTATTCGATATTACGGGGTATTGGCCAACCAAGGAATCAAGGTATTGACCCACCAACCCACAAGGATATCATGCCACCAAGGTACTCGGATATCAACCCCTAGGTAGAGCATTTTTTATTCCAAACTTAATCACTCAGTTTGGTATCAGAGTTGGAACCTTGAAAACATGGGCCCACTATACTTTGCCACTAAGCTTGAACACCAAGCAACACATGGCTACTAGGATACTAAACCAATGGAACATTCCTTATGCACTTGGGCATCAAACACCCAATCTGATGGCTTTTCCAGAAGCTTAGACACGTGGCCCTATCACCACCTGACACCTCTCTTCACACATGTCACCCATGACTCAATATAGATCGTTGATAAAACATTTTGAATTACCTTGACATGTGGCACAATATCCACCTAACACATAGACCAACAATCATGCAACACATCATCACCAAACATGAGGCTCATCCAATAAAGTGTTGACACTTGTCTTCTTCACATTGGTTTGATTACATCATCTGACGTCACTATGAACCTTGAATCATAAAATTGATAAGGTAATGGAAGGGGGAATCCTTCCCTAGAACTCTGGCCCATCGACATACCAGGCTTCCTTAGAATCTCCTTGCAAACATTCCTTGGTAGTCCCAGGTCTGGTTAACCTCTCACGATAGAGATCAATGGTGGATATCTATCCACCTTTATATCCAATGACTATGGGTTATTCATAATTACACATGGATTTCAACTAGTAACGTTAAATCATGGAACTCTGATGAAAGAACCTTGTTCCATAGGGTACTATGATATTGGGATTTCACAATATTTACAACATAAATATCTTGGTTCTCCGGGGATCGGATACTTGGTTAACTGAGGGATCTTCCTCTAGTTCCAAACTCCTAGTGAATATTAGATTACTGGGGTTATTTCCCTACTGATCCAATGATTACCTTACCTCTCAGGAATGAACAAGGATCTGAACAGTCCCTTGGTTTTAATTCTCTCAGTATTAGTTCTAAAGTTAGAATATAAAGGCCTATTTTGTAGGTCCAAGCACATACCTAGAACCTTGACTCTTCGGAAGATCCAACACTTCCCCATGACATCATTTTCAATAAGATCAAGGTTCATAGATATTAATGACTTTCATGGGAGATATGAAACTACAGGGTAAATCCCAATCTTCCCCAGATTATTCTTCTAAGTTTAATTATTTCTATTAGAAATATCCCTTTAAGCATGTCCTCATAGGTTTAAAAAACATGGAAATCCATCATAGACAATATAACTCTAAACCACAGATCCAAGAAAATATTCTCCAGTTATCATCCATCACAAGAAGCAATAGACAACAAGTAATATCAAAAAAATATGGCATTCATTCATGTCTAATCCATTACACAAAAAAAATACATTCCATAATCATTATCATATATTGAAGAGATCTTACATGTGAAACACTTATATGCTATATGATGAAATCAACCAACGAACTTGCTATGGGTGAGTTCTTGTCCATCCAACCATAGGCTCTGTTACTCAGTCATTTTTGCATCAAGCCACCCCTGTTCCAGGCCATGATACCATCATGGGATTCTCAGACCGAATCAACCAACCAAAGAATGGATCAGGGAGGTTACTCTCCTCCACTCCACTAGAAATAACAAAAGTTTCCCTTCTTTTCCATTGAGCTCAGGTTCTCCACATGGTTTATAAAATTCCTTCCCATATGGATTTCCTGTACACAAGTGATTCCCTTAACAACTACAATGTCCCTGAGAACCCTCCCCTTCCACTGTCCTCTTATTTCGAGAAAGAATCAACCCACAAACCTCTTTTGATCCAATATGGATTTTGAGTATTCTCTGCTCCATCGTGACCATTCATGTCCTAGGCATGCTTCCTAGTTCTTCTTTTTATCAGGTCTGCATGTTGAAGCTTCCTCTTCTCCCTTTCCTTTATGTCTACACAAATTTCCTCCTTTGAATTAGCTTGATGCTTCTCTCACAAGAACACATTTTTATTTGCATGTCGTTCCTTTTTTTTGAGACCAAAAATATCCACTCCCTCCAATACGAACTGGTAACCTCTCTTGCATCTTCTCATTCCTTCTATTGCAAATACTTTTGCATTCCTTTCTTCTGTTAGAATAAATTGAGTCAATCCAGGAAAGAAGGTGGTACTTTCTCCATACCTATATTCATTATGGGTGCTTGGTTGTTCAAATTCCATCCCCTCTCATTAACTAATTTTCTTCAACTGCAAGTTAGAGGTATCATGGTTATTTCCTCCACATCATTCATCATGGTGGCTTGGGATATTTTTCACATGAATCCCCTTTCCTACCACCTGACTAGTCTCTCTCGTGGTATAATGGCCAGTCCTCAAGGCTTCACCCATCATTACATTATGCATAATTTTCAATTAAACACTAATACAATTTACAGTGTTTGTAAACCATGACATGGAAATCATTATTTATTATTAATTACATATAATCAGGGGTTTAAAAATGGGGTTTTACTTAATTTTGGACTAATAAGTAAAACTCTAGGCCAAAACACCATCAATTTCATTTACAAAAATGTTAATAGAAATGTTTATACATTGAAAATTTGGATTTCTAAAGTGTGAATATTGGTTTTGAAAGTGTGAATTTTGATTTCAAAAGCGTGAATTTTAAATAATATCAATTTTGAAAGTTTCAATTTCAATTTAAAATAAAGTGTAAATTTCAATTCTAAAAGTGTTAATATCTAATCCTTACAATGTATTTGGATTTAAATATTTTGAATTTATTTTCCAATGTCTTGATCTAGGTGGATATTGGTGGCCACCCACCTATTCCAACTGGCTCCTCTCGATAGTCTTTAATTCAACATGTTTTTCTATACTTGTTTGTAATTGTGGGTTCTACACTTCCAAGGATGTCTGAATCCCTATACATATTCTAGGTGGATATTGGTGGCCTCCCATCTAATCCAACTGACTTATTTTGCATGTTTTCATGTCAGCACATCTTATTGTACTTCCAAGGCCATTTTGGGGCCCTAAACATTTTTTTTTTTTTATCTTTCCACAGTCAAAATGTATATGGAGTCAGTGTTTGATGACGTAATGTGTATTTCTCTAAAATACCTTTCCAATGGGCTATCATGCACCTAAAATGAAGGTCGTATGAAAACGTTACGACCCCAAGAAGTTGAGGTACCAACTTACCCATAGGGGCCCACATAACTTTTGGTGTTACATCTCCTAGGGTTAAGCTTTTGGATGTCTAAGGTTTCGGCATTCATGAGTAATATTAAAAAGGGCTATGGAGCCTCATTGTAATCATTCTTCTTAGACAGATGCACGTAGCAGCCACATCTCTTCTCAGAGATATCTACCATCATTCAAGCAAGTGTTTTAGTTTTGTAGTTTTATGGTTTTATCCTATTTCATTTATTCAATAGAAGATATTGTTCAATGGATATATGTTTTTTTCTTGATATCTCTGTGTTTATTGTATTCAGTTTGTTAATCATTTTGTTCCTCTCCTAAATCTATATCAGTGGTATCAGAGTAGTTTTTTCTTCATTTATTTTTCTTTGTGCATGTCCCCGAGAAGATCTGGGTACAAGAATTCAGGACTTGAACCAATCGAGCCATTGCAAGATCAGTCATGCTGAGATTGAAAAAAACTCATGGGAGATGAAAAGAATGATGATGGAGAAGAAGATCCTTTTAAAATGTTTCTTCAGGAATCCCTCACATGAGAAAGGAACAAAATGATGGACAAATTTGTGCAGATCCTTCGACAACTGCCCACAGGAGAAGAATATTCATTAAGCAACCATGAAACCCATTTCAAGGTATAGTTAAAGTTTGAAATTCCATTATTTGAAGAACTAATACATGTTGATGCTATAGATAAATGGTTGAATCTTCTCAAAGGGTATTTTTCGGTCCACAATTTTTCCAATAGGGAAAATATTACTTTTGCACTCCTCAAGGTCGTCCCCCATGTTAAGGACTGGTGGGACACTTACTCTGAGAAAATGGCCATAGAGGAATATGCAATATTTGTGGTTTCCCCTACATGGGATTCCTTCCAATATTCCATTAAAGAATAATACTACCCTATTGGAAGCTATGAGGACCGGTACACTAGATGGACCACCCTGTGTCAAGAAAGGGACCAGACAGTACCAAATTTCACCAATAATTTCCATACCCTGCACACCAAGTTGGGTATCAAAGAATCTTAGTGACACATGGTTCTCAAATAATACTAATGTTTTCATATATACATTCAAAAATAAATGGAGTTTTTGGACATCGCCTCATTCAGTACAACTTATAGAATTCCTATTAAGATCAAGAAGAAATTTAAGCAGAAGAGGTGAGAGTTTGGATCTACAAACTCCTCACAGTCAAAGAAGGAAGGTGGCCCCAACCCACAAAACAAGGGACATAGAAAATATGGCCACTCTTAGGACAATCGATCCAAGCCGCAAAAAAATAATGGAAATGACAAGACAAAGAAGGACACAGGAAAATGGTGTGAATACCATAAAATCCCTTGGAACAATAATGAAGAATTTCACTCTATGCATTCACTCGTGGCCGAGGTGAAGGATTCCGAGTCAGAGGATGATTCTGATTCTGAATCAAATCCAGAAGGACAGAAGCAAATTATCGATGCTGAACCTAGTTCCACTGTCGCTACAACCAAATTTTGGCTAAGAGAACTAGAATAAACAGAGGAAGGGGAATGCCTCTTTCACTCACATATGTGGTTAAAGGGGGTCTACTTCATTTCATTGTCGATAGCAATATTTAGAAGAACCTAATCTCAACATAGGTCATTAAGCGACTGGAACTATCGATGACATCGCAAATGCAACCCTACACCATCAGTTGGCTTCACCAAGGAATAGATCTTTGTGTCATCCAACAGTCTCATCTTCCCTACGACATCAAGCCTTTTAAACATGCAGTGTTGTGTGATATTTCTCCCCTTAAATTTTGTGATGTTCTTTTAGGAAAACTATATTTGTGGAAGCGACATGCTATGTATGAGTCTATACCCCATAGCGTTATTATTACTTTGGGTAGACAATTGTACATGATACAATAGGTAGTGCCATGCACCACTATTTCTTTAATCTCTGCTATGAAATGCAGTGAGGTCATTTCATAGACCAGGAAGTTCGTCTTCTTTGTGATTCGTGCTCATAGTAAGAAGAAGGTCGCACCACATCCGTGGCCTCTACAGAGAGCCTCTATTTGTAGTAAAATAAAGTGAATGAGATCATGGAAGAGTACAGAGACATCTTCTCCTCACTTGCTGGGGTACCGATGCAATGCCATGTCAAGCATCTAATTGATCTAACTCCTGGTGCACCTCTTCCTAATGGACTACTATATTTTCACTCACTGATGGAAAATGACGAAATCAAGCATCAAATCCAATATCTTATTCAAAAGGGACACATCTTACCCATCTACTCCCCTTACAGAAGCCCAATTGTACTAGTGCAAAAGAAGGATGGGACTTCGAGACTCTTCATTGATTACAGAGCCTTAAAAAAATCACATTCAAGAATCGGTACCCAATTCCCAATATTGATGACCTTCTTGACCAACTCAAGGGGGTAAAATTCTTCAACAAGAATGACCTAAAGTTTGTCTACCACCAAGTTCCCATCGAAGAAACTGATGTCTGGAAAACAAATTTCAAATCTAAATAAGGTCTCTTCGAATGGTTGGTCATGCCCTTTGGCTTAGCAAGTGCACCAACCACTTTCATGAGGTTGATGGATGATGTATTGAGACCCTTCACCAAATCTTTTGTGGTGGTATATTTGGATGACATCCTCATATTCAACATAGCTTGGGAGGAGCACATGCGGCATATTCAATAGGTTTTGAGAACTCTACAACAACACAAGCTATATGCCAACTTGGAAAAATGTTCCTTTGGAATGAACATGGTCCAATAATTTGGATACATTGTTGATGAGCATGGGGTACATGTTGATCCCACTAAGATCCAAGTCATCCATGACTGGCTATCCCTGACTACACTAACCAAGCTTCAGAGCTTCTTGGGACTGGATAAATTCTATCGATGGTTTGTGTTGGGATTCTCCCATATTGCATGGGCCCTCAGCCACGTGACCAAGGGTGATGGCAGGGAAAAGTTCATGTGGGGGAAGGACAAACAATGAGCATTTGATGATCTAAAACATCTCTTGTGCTCAGCTCCAGTACTCTCCTTTCATGATCTGCAACAACCATTTTATATTGAGACTGATGCATATGAATATGCTATGGGTGCAATTCTCACTCAACACGGTCATCCAGTGGCATAACATAGTGAGACACTCTCAGATACTGTCTAGAAATACCCCACCTATGAAAAGGAAATGTATTCCATTGTACAAGCCCATCTTCAATGGAAACATTACATTCTTGGAAAGGAGATGATCATCCACACTGATCACAAGCTTATGCAGTTCATACATACATAGGGGAAGTTTCAGAACCACCGCGATAAAAAATGTTCCACCTACGTAAAAAAGTTCGATCTCAACATCAAGTATAAGACAGGGAGAACAAATTGTGTTGCTGACTACCTCAGTTGACCTCCCATGGATGCACCCATCATTGTGGACATGAGGCGTCTGAGTGGACCCAAATTTATCAGGAAGATTCATACTTCGCTACCACCTACAACCTCTCGGGTACAGGCACAACTATCACCGATTTTCACATTCAGGATAGGTTGTTATGCCATCTAGGCCATATCTGTGTTCCTGCAAGTGAGTGAAAATTTTATCTTGGAAGCCCACTATAGTCGGATGGTAGGACATTTTGGCATGGAGAAAACTGTGGATGTTCTACAGAAAATTTTTTATTGGCCAAAACTTTGACAGGACGTCAACAAGTATATCAGATCTTACATTGCCTGTGCCATTTCCAAGCCAACCATAAATAATCAATTCTTATGCACCCCTCTTCCTACCCCCGATAAGCCTTTGGAATCCATCTCGATGGACTACATGTTTGAACTTTCATCCGCCAAGCAAGGCAGTGATTGTGTATTTGTGGTCGTTGATCGGTTTTCGAATATGGCCATCCTCACAACTTGTAAGAAGAACATCACAATGACAAATATTTCCAATCTATTCTTAGAGTGAGTGTGGGTCCATTTTGGGATACCACATACCATCATATACGTCCAAGATAACATGTTCCTCAACACATTTTGGTCGAGTCTCTGGTCACTGTTGGACACTAAGATCACTAAATCCAATACTTTCCACCCTCAAATAGACAACGAAATAGAGGTTGTCAATCGGATGATTGTGCACATCCTGCGCATGTACACATCTAAGAATCCATGTACATGGGTTGAGAGTCTCCCCTATATTCAACAAAATTACAACATGGATCTCCATAGCTCCACCGACCATAGCCCATTTCATGTGGGACTAGGATTCAAACCATTGGGTTCCATTGATGTTGCATTAACTCATGCCACCACATAGAAAAACTCTTCCCATGTTCATTCTGAGATCGAAAAAGACACTAGATTCATTGAGCAGCTTCAAGACATCTGCCAGCAAGTCCATGAGATTTTGTAGAAAGCCAATGCTAAGTACAAGTAGTGCCATGATAAACATAGGGTACCACAGTAATTTTAGGTTGGAGATCAGGTTTGGTTACATTTTTAGAAGGTCTGTCTTACAAGGCCCCATTGGAAGCTCTGCCCACTTCATTGTGGGCCTTACACCATCACCAAGGTTGTGGGTAGAAATGATTTTGAGCTCAACACTCCACCCTTCCTTGGCTTTCACTTAGTGTTCAATGTGGACCTCCTTCAACCATATTTTATACCATTATTGGACACCTCAAAGATCACAGAACAACTGACACCAACAAATATCAACCCTAACTGCATGGAACATGCATCCACTGATTAGATAGTGGATGCACAGGTTAGGGGCACTCACCAACAGAGGATCCAAATTTATTGGGTTGTAAAGGAAGGGAAACTCCTACACCAAGGAAAGTGGCTCACCTGGGGCCAAATTCAGAAAAAGTTTCCTCACTTGATGGGGGAACTCAATGAAATGGATACCATTTCTTCTTAAGGGGGGATGACTAATCTAGGTGGATATTGGTGGCCACCCACCTATTCCAACTGGATCCTCTTGACAATCTTTAGTTCAACATGTTCTTCTGTACTTATTTTTGATGATGGATTCTACACTTTTGAGGTTGTATGAAGTCCTACACATCTTCCAGGTGGATACTGGTGGCCTCCCACCTATTCTAACTGCCTTATTTTGTATGTTTTCATGTCAAACATCTTATTGTACTTCCAGGGTCGTTTTGGGGCCCTAAACAAATTTTTTTTGGATCGCCATATTCAAACTATAGACAGAGTCATATTTTGATGGTGTAATGTGTATCTCTATAAAATACCTTTCCAACGGGCTATCACGCGCCTAAAACAGAGGTCATATGCAAAATTTACGACCCCATGAAATTGAAGTACCAACTTACCCATAGGGGCCCACATAACTTTTGGTATTTCATCTCCTAGGGTTAGGTTTTTAGATGGCTAGGGTTTTGGAATTCATGAGTACTATTAAAAACACGTTTGGATCCTCATTCTGATCATTCTACTAAAACGAATGTGTGTAGTATCCACATGTCTACTCAGAGATAGCTACCACCATTCGAGCGAGTGTTTTAGTTCTGCAATTTTACAGTTTCATCCTATTTCATTTATTCAATAGAAAATATTGTTCACTGGATATCTGTGTTGCTCTTCATATCTCTGTGTTTATTTTTTCAGTATGTTAATGAGTTCGTTCTTCTCCTAAATCTGTATCATATCTATATATCTTAATCCAAGATTATTGTATGAAATTTTATTTTTATATGTGTATGTATATCAATATGACATACATTTGTAAATATATCAGGATCAAATAGATGCAACAAAATAAAAACGTGTGTCAACAATCATTGCATTGAAAATTTGTGCTTGTTCATAAACATTTAGGAGAGTATACAAATAAGGTTCCATATTAAAAAATGATGCTATGAGTTCAGTGCATTTTTATGAACTTCCTCACCTTAACTACAAAGACTATAACTAGTTTATTATGAAAAAAACATTCATAAAACCCACACCCTACACCAAGAGAGAAGAGAGAAATTGAACTCACATAGCTTTAACTAAAGATATAATACACCAAGAGATAAGAGAGAAATTTAACTCACATAGATTTAACTAAATCTAAAATAGTTATTGATGCAAACCATTTACTAATTACATGATACAAGTCATTAAAAAATGACATGGAAATTATTGATTCAAATGAAGTCTCATTCATTGGCATCACTCCCACTCTCTCTATTTTGGTCAACATGTTCTCATTATGCTTCACTTGATTTAAATCCATTCTCGTTTATTTTATTGTCTCTCCCTTCCATCATGCCTTTCGTGTGTTGGGGATATTACACACTCACATAGGTAATTATTTTCCTAAGGTTGATAGTCCAATGTTGAGGGAACTTCCATAGATGAGAATATTCTATCTTGAGAATATTTCCCTACAAATTAGTGCATCTCTCTTTAGTTAAAAGTATGTTACACCTTAGTTAGAATAGTAGAAGTGCTAGGGACCTAACCTCCCTAACCCATCACATAGGTAGAATAATATAATTCCATGTAATAAAGTCCAATATTAATAAGGCCTAACAATAAGGAAGAATAAGTAAAATGTAATAAGACCTAATAGAAGCTTCCGCTTTTAGAATGATCTTCCTCTATATTGTTCTTTTGGATAGATAGATTTAGTATAAATAGAAGTAGAGGGTATGAGAAATATTGTCTTGGATATTATTGTAATAGAGCTCTGCTCTGTTGGAGGTTTCCCCCTCAAAGAGGAAAGTGAACATTGCTATTAGTAATCCAAGTGCTCTTTCTGGTGTTATTCTAGTATTATTGTGGTATTGTTATGGTTATATCATTGTTTATTTTCCATTTCTAGCTAAATATTACTGTTATGCATACTATTTTATATCTGGAATACTACAAGTGGTATCAGAGCAACTTCCTTGACAAACAATTATGGGTTCAATTTTTTTAGGGTAGAGACATATTACGACATCTTAAAGCTACATAGATCTATTGTTACATGCATAAACCTGCGGTCGGGAAGTCATACGCGTAGGAAATACAAGTGGTACTCAAGCACATATTTTTTGGCCACCCTTGTAACCCTTTTTGGTACCCCTTCGAGTGGTATCACATTAGACAACACCTATATACATATTAACCTATATTTTCTGAATCCCTCCATAGATAAATTGATCGAATGCCTGACTACTATAGTTCCACCGAGAACAACAATCGAGAAGATACTCTCTAGTACCTAGGTAGTCGAGTAGTAGAGCTAAGGGCATGGTATAGCCTCCTTAGTTGGTGCCCTAAGATATTTGTCTGAGTACTATTGTTGGACCCCACATGTATATCAGAGAGCTATAGAATAGGGAAAACCCCTGTATGTAGAAACCTTGAATATCCTACCCCTGGGGGTGGAAACTAAAATAAAAAACCAGAACAGACAATATCTATTGATGTGCAATTGTTCCTTCTTTATTCTGGTTGCAAAATTACTACACATTTCTTCTTATTAATCATTTAGGAATTTCTTCTTTGCAGTATTTTTCAGGCCGACACACTTATTTTGGACCTATCCCACTGGGTTCCTCTCTTTTCCCCAATTCTAGTGATACCTATCCTTTTTAACAATTTGTTTTTTGTGGACCCGACCCTTCTCAAGCACCCTTATTTGGCCCCTATCCCATTGGATCCCCCTTTTCGACCTGATAACAGTGGTACCTATCATTTGGCATCCTTCTTCTCAGTGTTCCCACCCACCCCTCCAAACCCCTTTTGTTTCCCCTATACCATTTTCCTGCCCCTTTTTTCCAAATGACTGCCATAAGATCCCAAGAACTTAATTCCTTGATTGTTGACACCCACCATAACAAGGAAGACATTAAGAATATCAGTTCCAACATTATCTCAATCAATTCAAGTATTGATATCCTCACGGAACAATGTTCTCACATCGAATAACTCAAAGACCTCAAAGGCCTCAAATCCATCTTTGAACACTTCATGGGTCATTTCGAGAACCCTTCCTCTTCTGAAAAATCATCTTATTAGGATGACCATGACTCTTCCCATTACCAAGGTCCTCATACTACCCAGTTTTCTCAATACCTTCGCACTCCCATAATTGAGGTGAAAAAATTTGATGGATTAGATCCCATAGGTTGGGTCACCCAAATGGACCATTATTTATCTTTGCATGGCATTACTGATGATTTATCCAAGCTTCATTATGGTGTCCTATATCTAGATCTAGAACAATGACAATGGTGGAAATGGTGAAAAAAGGCACACCAAGGGTACGTTGCTTGGAAATAATTTGTGGCCGAAATTTATGACCGCTTTGACTTTGAAACCCACCATTTAGGTTGGTTGACCAAGTTAAAGTAGTTTGGGATAGTGGAATACTTTATTTCCACAATTGATAAATTGGCTTTTAGAAAAGAGGGCATGTCAAATGCTTTCTTTAGGGAATGATTTATCGGTGGCCTCAAAGATGAAATGTGTGCCCATGTTCTCATGGAACACCCCTAAACTTGGTTAGAAGATACTCAGGGAGCCAAGGAATCCCAACATATTGTCTCCTCCTAGACCCACAAAACCTGCTTTCTTCCTCACCCTAAACCCACCAATTTTTCTCCTCCTGCAACTCCCCTCAGGATCCATAAATTAATCAAGGCTGAAATGGTTGAATGTCAACTCAAGGGTCTTTTTTATAATTGTGATGACAAACATTTTATCGGCCATAAGTGCAAGGAACAAAATATTTTTATGGTTGTGACTGAGGATATTTCTGAAGAAGATGTAGTTGTTCTGCCTGTGGAGGAACTATCATAGCCATCTGACCTCACCCCACCCTCTGACCCACCTAAAGTTGACCAGTGATTTCACTTAATTCCCTCACTAGCTTCTCTGCTCCCCAGACTCTCAAATTAATTGGTTACATAAAAAAAAGGAAAGTCATCATCCTTGTGGACAGTGGTAGCATCCATAACTTTATTCATCGCTGCATTTCCCAAGAAGTCAATTGTTACATTCGTGCCATATATAAATTTCAAATCATTATTGTCAATGGTGTTTCCATGAAATGTGGGGGATGATGTGAAAATGTGCGACTCCGAATTGGGCAGTATCACCTGAAATCCCATATGTTTTCTATAGACATGGGTGGTTGTGGCATTGTTCTTGGTGTCAAATGATTACACACTCTAGGCCCCATTCTCATCGATTTTAAGGACTTACCATGTAATTCCAACAGGAGGGACAAAAATATAAGTTGCAAGGAATCACAATAGGCTCCCTTGAGATCATCAGTTCCCATCGCATGAAAAATCTCCTGAAAAAAGGTCATTCAGGAATTATATCCAAACTCCACTCCATTCATGCTGTTGAGACACCTTTTTTGCATCCCTATCTCCATTTGATCATCTCCCACCACCAAATTGTTTTACCCATCCCCAATTAACTTCCCCCTTCATGTGGCATCAATGATCATTCCATCCCTCTCATACTGGGCAGTTTCCCCCCCAATGTTCTGCCTTATCGCCATCCCTTTTCCCAGAAGAATGAAATTGAGAAAATTGTTCATGAATTAATAGAAGTCAGTGTTATTTGTCATAGTACTAGCCCCTATTCTTCCCTTGTGGTCATGGTACTCAAGAAAGAAGGTACTTGGCACATGTGTCCTGATTTCCACGCCCTCAGTAAACTCATAATCAAAGAAAAATTCCCCATTCCTGTCATTGATGACCACTTGGATGAATTGAGTGGTTCTTAATACTTCACCAAATTGGATCTATGTTCTGGCTACCAATAGATCCCTATGAAAGAATAAGACATCCCCAATACTTTATTTCACACTCATGAGGGTCATTATGAATTTTTGGTAATGCCCTTTGGATTGTGTAATGCTCCTTCCACTTTCCAGTGTATTATAAATTATGTCTGTCATCCTTTTCTTCATCATTTTGTTTTAGTTTTCTTTGATGATATTTTCATCTATAGTAAAACTTGGTCATCCCATCTCTTCCATGTGAATCAAGTTCTCCATCTACCTCTAAGCACCAAATTTTTCTCAAACAATCTAAATGTTCCTTTGGTTCCTTAGAAGTGGAATACGTAGGTCATATTGTCGGAAAGGATGGTGTCTGAGTGGATACTAAGAAAATTGAATCTATAAAAGATTGGCCTCACCCTAAAACTCTTAAGATATTGCGTGGTTTTCTTGGTTTAACAGGATATTATAAGAAGTTTGTTCGTAATTATGAAAATATTTTAGCTCCTCTCACTTACCTTCTTAAAAATAATGCTTTCACTTGGACTTCAGTTGTGGATCATGCATTCCAATCCCTAAAATATTTATGTGCTCAACCCATATCCTAGCACTCTCAGACTTCACAAAGACATTCGTATTGGAATGTGATGCTTCAGAGAAAGGAATTGGAGTCATCCTCATGCAAGATGGAAGGCCCTTGACTTCACTAGAAAACAACTATCAGAGTGGAATTTGGGCCAATCCATTTATGAAAAGTAAATGTTAGCTATTTTGCATGTTGTGGATCTATGGATTCCTTATTTATTGGGTCAACGATTACAAATAAAAAATGATCATCAAATTCTTAGGTATTTCCTAGAACAACGAATTTCATCCCTGGCACAACAAAAATGGGTGACCAAGATATTTGGTTGTGATTATGATATCATTTACAATAAGTGCAAGGAAAATTTAGTGGTCGATGCTCTTTCCCAAAAATATGAACAAGGCGAGTCCATTTTCTCCCTCTCCTTCATTGTACTAGATTGGATCCAAGATGTTATTCAAGATTGGTTGAAAGGCCCCAAAATTTCTATCCTGCTCCACCAATTGCAACACAATTCTTCTATTTCTCTAGGGTACTCTTGACATAATGAATAGCTTAGCTACAAATCCCATTTGTATTTATGCAAGAAATCCCAACTTAAATCCATAGTTCTTTCTGAACTTCGTGCCTCACTCATAGCTAGACATTCAATATTTACCAAAACCTATGAATTGGTCAAACGTTCTTTTTTCTCGGAGGGTATGAAACAAGACATCTCCACCTTTGTGGTTAAATGTGAGGTTTGTCAATGAAACAAGAGAGAAACTGTCAAATCTCTGGGCACAATCCAACCGCTTTCGATTCCCCCTTCTATTTAGTGAGATATTTCTATGGACTTCATTGTAGGCTTACCTAAATCAATAAATAAGTCAATCATCATGATGGTCATCGATCATCTCTCCAAATATGCTCATTTTTGTTCTCTTCAAAACCCATTCACAACTACCACAATGGCTCAAATATTCATGGATAATATCTTCAAGATTCATGGCATGCCTAATTCTATTGTCTCTGACATAGACCCCACATTCACTAACAATTTTGGCAAGAATTTTTCAATCTACAGGGAACCCAATTGCATCTCAACACTGCCTATCAGCCCCAGATGGATGACCATAATGAATTTGTCAACAATTGTTTGAAAACATATTTGAGGTGTTTTTCATATGAGAAACAAAATAGGGAGCTCAATGGTTACCCCTACATGAATGGTGGTACAAAACCTCTTACCATACAACTACTCTCATGACTCCTTTTGAAACAGTTTATGGCCAAAATCCTCCATCAGTTCTCTCCTATATTCCAAGGGCCTCTAAGGTTCAAGAGGTTGACACAAATCTAATATTATGTGAGGCTATTATTTATTCCCTCAAAGACAATTTGGTCATGGATAAGAATCACATGAAGAAAGAAGTCAATCAAGTTCATTACAAATGCCATTTTGTTGAATGGGGCCATGTATTTCTTCGACTACAACCTTATAAGAAGACTTCACTCACAGCTCAACACTGTCAGAAAATTGCACCCAAATTTTATGGTCCTTATACAATTCTCAAGCATGTGGGGTCCGTGGCCTATCAGTTAGCTCTACCCACTCATTCAAAGATCCATCCTGGTTTGAATGTTTCCTGGTTAAAGAAGGTGATTTGAACTAAGTGCCAAACTCAAACTAGTCTCCCTGAGTTGGATTAAGAAGTTTTACACATTATTTTGGTCGCCCCTGTGATCACTGATGATATGTGTATTCCTTACTCTTCTGTTCCCTGAAGTTACTGAAGAAATAAGAATTTCTCCCTGGGAAATAGAATAATCTCTCCTTTCTTAAAAACCCTACCAAAGAATATCGTCGCACCTTTCCAAATGATAAGGGTGGAATGATCCCAGACCATCACATGTTGCAGCATAGTGGGATGCAACATCGTCCCACGCTTCTTATGTTTAGGGTGCGACGATGCTCAAGCAAAGGAAAAAGGTGAAATTATCGAAGGTTATATAATGGAATATTCAAAAAGATGAGGTGGCCTCTGATTGGTTTGGATCTCACTCACTTATCTAATTTAGTGGGATTATCCTGATATCTTCATCCATCCCTCTTCAATCTATATAAAGTGGAATCTCTCATGGGAAAAGTTAGGTTGGATTATGCATGAAGAATTTTGTTGAAGATTGTACTTGTGATAGATTTTCTTTATCTTTCCAAGTTAGGTTGTTAATACTCTTCATCAAAAGAATTGGAGAAAAGTTATGTTTGTTGAAGAAAATGGCCATTGGAAGGAACCTTGCAATATCAAGGCATAGGTTGTATTCTCCACTTTTATCAATATAATGCAGCAATGCATTTCTTCCCTATAAAAGTGTCTCCATTTTTATTGTATAACTCCTTGATATTATGCATAGGTTTCATTGGAATATATATATCGTTTCTCTTTATCTTTTTTGGTTTGTGCTTCTTAACAGGTTCAACATCCCCAAAATCCAAGAATGGAGAAAGGATGAAACTAGCAATGATCAAACGATGTCTAAACAATATGTCATTTGTTCCTCATTGAACTAGTTTACATTACAAGGGAATCTAAGGAGAAGCTTGTATTATGCTATGTTTTGTTCTAATTTCTTGTTGAAGTTAGGGAAATTAGTTTATGTCAGCACTAACCAATTTTTCCGATAACAAAATTGGTGACCATACTAGGGAGCATCCTCTTTTTGTTCTTTGCTTCTTTTTCTTTTGGCTTTCCTGATTTTGTTGATTTTTCATTCTCTAAGTCACTGGGTGATCCAATTTGACTCCTAGATCCTGAAAGTTCACTGAAAAACACTATCCTCTTTTCATTTTTCTCAAGTTTTAGTCATCGTTACACCCTGTTGTGAAAACCAGTGCGACGTCATCGCACTGTGTCCTTCTACTGCCTAGGACGATACCTAAATGTCACATAGTGTCCTTCTACTACTTGGAACGATTTCTGAAGAATTTTTTGAGTGACCGTCTTTCTCTTTACCCAAATCTTAGATACAGTTTTGTGGTGAATTTTTGGGTTTGATTATGGTCTATTTACAATCTACTTGACAACTTTGAATTTTCTTTTGTCCATTCTTTTCTTTTTTTTAGCATGTTTTATTTTGAAATATTTGATCTCTTGCTTTGATTGTCTTTCTGTTACAAATCATTGTCTTTTCTTTAGAATTGTTTAGTGAAAGAACATTTCTTTTTCTGAATAGTTCATTTTAAAAGAAAAAAATTAGATTGGGGGCATTGGGGGGGGTAAGAATCATGTATTGGTGTACACTCTCTTTAGCTCATTTCTTGAAGATCTTCATTTTGATGAGTTGAATAAAATTTTTGGACATTGTGCATCTGGGAATGATAAACATTTTTTCCTTCTCGTAATATAGATTTCATCGAAGTGAAATATTTGCATTCTCATTTCTTTGCATTGTTTAGAGTCAGTCAAAACATCATTTAGTCCATGCCATTTTCCTCTTGAGTAAACAACAACCTTAAAATAAAGCGCTTATAAAAATTGATTGGAAATTTTTATATTTCTTGGTAGCAAACCTACATTAGCTTAGGGTGTAGGAATTTGGAGTAGGTGTGAAAGATAACTTTACAAAGCTATAAACAAACATAGAATCTTGTGCTAGGGAGTGATAAATCCACTTATTTCATTTTGTCTTGGGAAGCCCTTCTAATGCAAGGGTCAATCACGAGGTCGTATTAAGGCCAACATAGTTACTCACCTTGCTTTTTTAGCCCTACTATAGTGAATTTGCATATTATTCGGGGTCACTTGAGAAGAAAATCCTATGTGGAGCTTCTTGAGGAGATTTTGGGCTTAGATACCCTACCCTTGCATGTATCTCTAATTGTCAATTGCTTCTCCAAGCATCATTGTCGTAATTTGTAACCTTAATAGCCTACATATTTATGGTAGTACACAAGGTCATGGTGAAGGGGATGTCTTCGTTGTACCTGGAATCGACGTTGGCCAAAATAACTCAGGCTCCTTGGAGGGTAAATCCATGTTTATTATGTGGAAGCTTGCACCAAGGCATGAGTCCATTAAGCAGTTCATCAACGTAAATTTTCCACTTGCTCTATCTCAACCCCTTCTTACATTATTCTTGCGACGTTGGATTTCATCACCAACTAGTGCGTTCTTTGTGAGAAGTTTTTGTTTGTTTTCTTGCTTCCTATATTTTTAGCGTGTGCTGTTTATTTTTCCTAGAAGACTCTAGGTTGTATCTGTGTTTAATGGAGTTAGTTCCCAAAACACCCAATGAAGAAACCCTTTCTTCGGGGGAACCTTTTATTTTTCCTGCTTATGCAAATGTTGGTCCTCCTTACATCACTACTTTGAGCCCTCCAGGTCTCATAATTGGATTACCGATATGGTTGTTTTCCACTTAGGAAATATTGAATGCAGTTGGTTCTTTGGTTGTAAGAACTCCCCCCGAAGAGCATCAACCTCATGTTGATCCTTTTCCTTCTTCACTAGTAATATCTTCTTCACGTTCTTCACTTGCAAGGTTTTCTTCTGTTTCATATTCTTTTCCTAGTGAAATCTATGAATATAGTAACCCGATGGATAAGAAGAAGAAGAAAATGAATATTAAGAAGGAGAAAAATAAGCAAGGGTCCAAAATTCCAATCACTTCTAGACATGTTCGAAAACAACCAGTTATTGATAATCGTGTTGGGAGTGTTAATGATGCCAAGATCACCCAAAAAACTCGTAAGCCCAAGTACCCTAGCAATATTTGTAAGGGTATCCATATTCTTAAGGATTTACCTCATCTATCCAAGGTTATAGAAGCATGGTATTCATTCCCTCACCATCCCATATTGTCAACCTATGAACAACATGTTGATGACATCCTGTCAACTAGTCAGGATATAGTTGGGAAGGAGAAAAGTGGAGTCAAGTGCCCATTTAGGTTATGCAAAGAGAGTCATGAAACTCACCTTTTCCCTCATATGGACGAAGACTCGAAATTACTAGAAGACATTATTGATTCCCAACCTCAACTTCTGGCTGCTTTTCGTAGGCTTACTCTCAACCCACTTGTAATTGATGGAATGATCAATCTGGACCCTTTTTCAGTTGGTTCAATTGATTAGGTAGTCAATCTAGTCACGTCCTTAGTTGAACCAGTTGACAAAGTGGTTTATCCAATCCCATCCTTAGTCGATCCCACTCTCCCATTAGAGAGTGCACCCCAAGATGTTGATCTATTTTCATTCGTCGACCCCATTCTCCCCTTGGAGAATGAAACTCAAGTGGTCGATCTGATCTCATCATCGGTCGATCCTACTCTCTCCTTAGAGAGTAAACTCGATACTTCCCACATTTTTATCATTGATACAAAATCTACCATGCTAGGGGGAATTCATCTTTCTCCCATGGAACCCCCTCCAAGTAATGAAGCTATCCTTTTTGATTGGGTGTGCTAAATGGACCTCATCTTCCCTCTCACATTCCTTTCAATATTACAGTACAAGTTTGTGGTCGGGAAATTCCTCAGATGATAATAGACGAAGGTCCGTCTGTTAGTATTTTGTCCTCTATTGCTTGGCATGCTTTGGGTTATCCTCAGCTTGTGTCAGTTACTAAGAATATGTTATCTTTTAACAAAAGAACCAGTCACCCTTTAGGGGTCCTTCCTCAATTTCCCGTAACTTTGGGAGGGAAAACGACTTTTATTGATTTTATGGTAGTCCAATATCCCTTGGATTTCGATTTACTTCTTGGGAGAGACTATGTATATTCCATGAAATCTATTGTGTCCACTCTTTTTCATGTGATATCTTTCCCTCATGATGGAATAATTGTGACTATTGATCAACTTTCATTCATTGGTCCTGACTTGATTACAAACTCAATGACCCCCCTAAATGGTTTGTATACGCAGACAGTTTCTCCCTCGCCGCAGGTCAATTATGTGGAGTTGTCTCCCATGCCTTTAGCTTCCGGTGAAGATCATCCTCTCAGTATAAGCTCGGTCTCTTATGACAAAGGTCCTTTTTCTTGTTCCTGTTTCAAGCTCATTAAAAATTGAAATATATATTTTCTCCCTTCTTCGTTTGAGTCAAGTACTTCATTACATATAGTATTTGGAGCTTCATCTGCCTTTTCTATTGGATGAAATTAAGCTTAGGGGAAAACTCTTCTAGCCTCTATACTTCATGGTGAATTTAATCCGCTAGCTTCTTAAGCTAGGGGAAAAGTACCAACCGTTCATGGATTATGTGTAAAAAATGAAACCACCTCCCTCAAGCATGGCTTACTTTGGTTCAAGCTTTTGTAAAAATGAAACCAGGTCCCAGCATAATTTTGTTTAGTTTTAAGCTTCTATAAAAATAAATCTATCCCAAGCATAGTTTTTTTTTTTTTAAGATTGAGTAAAAATGAAAACAATCTCGAGCTTAGTCTTTGTTCTTCCTCATTCTTGTAAATATATGATAATGCAACTGAGTAAAATTTTATCACTTTTTCAGACTCGTAAAGGCTATACAAAAAAGTAACCCCCCTAGAGTCCTCTTTAAGCTCTTTTCAAACTCCCTAAACATGAAAAGATAGCCAAGCAATATTTTTCTTTTCACGCTCGTAAAGGTATTTGAAGAAAATGTCTGATGAGTGGTAGATTATCTCTTTTTCGGTCTTATTAGACTACTTTATGAAAAAGGACATTTTGGGTTTTTCTTTAAGTGTTTTTCAGACTCTATAAACATGAAAAATCCCTGAGTTTTCTTTCTTTGGACTCGTAAAAAAAGCATTGAAAGTCCCATATAGGATCGAACCATGCCTTCCTAGGTTTCATTAAAAATACTCTGAGGAACTCATTCAAAGGATGAAATTACATTTCAAGCATATGTTATCCTCCTCAAGCTTGTGTAAAAATAAAGAGGTTCTCACCAAAAATGGTGGGGGGGAATTGGGAAATAAATGTATATTTGTATATGTATTTGTGGTAGTAAGTCACTCTTGAATATGACACCCCTCTTCATTACTGTATCTAGGTTGGGAAATCCATTTGTCTCTTGTTTGATCATCCAAAATTCTATTGGGTCCTCCTTGAGTCAATTCTGCCAAGACAATTGTCTTGTCATTCATATGTTCAAGAGAAATTCAACCTAAACAAGCCTTCTATCGATTCAACCATCTACAGTCCTCAAAATCTTACCATGCGGCCTTCCTTGAGCTAGTTTTGAATCACTTTATACTCTGATCTAATTCAAATCTATTACAGATTTCTTTTCATTGATGGGGGATACATTAAGGCCCTCCTGTGACAAATATTTTCCTGTCGACTTCAACTCATTATCCGATAATTAGAATTAGAAATCATTTAGTACCTTATAACCTGCATGCCTCAATGGAAGGTTTCCTTGTTTTCAACAGTGGGTTCACATCACTGGCCCCTGATTGGAAAATTCCATCTGTTAGCGACATTTCTTGCAAGGGGGGATAAAATGCGAAGGAGCAGGTGAAAGCCCACTCACGCTAAGTTCAGGACACAAAATGCGCCTGTGGTTAAGCGGCAAGCGAATCTGGATGGCTGGGATCTGAGTGCCCATATCAACGGTGCACATTGGATTCCGGAGCCCCCCCACCTTTCTACCTTTAAGCGGTGGGGCG
>JZKD02S0050065.1:945042-989655 GCA_000966675.3 Picea glauca
ATCTCTCCGACGACTGCGATTAGAGTGCCCAGATGAATGGTGCACATTGGATTCTGGAGCCCCCCCACCTTTCTACCTTTAAGAGGAGGGGGGGGGGTTCAGAATCATGGGTGCATCTCTCTGACGAATGTGATCAGCGCACCCAGATCAACGGTGCACAGGCATTTCAGACCTCCCCTGCCTTTCTGCCTTTAATTAGCTTGGGTCCTTCCTCTCTTCGTGTCACCTCTCGTGTCACCTCTCCCCTGTAACATATCTTCCACTCCACCTCATAACATGGCCCCTCCTCAGTCCATCATCCTCTTACCAGTGGCCATGTGTCTCCCCCTTTCCTTATTACCCATTCACTCACCCTCATGGTACACCCTTTTCCCTTTTTCTCATTTTCTCCTGATACCTCCTGCCAGGTGTTCTTCCCCTCATTTCCTAACTCACCTCTCCTCCTCCTTCAGTCATGTCTCCTCTACCCATCCACCACTCCCATTATGCGCCCCAGCCATCACACTAGCCTCCATGTCTATTCATCAGGCCGCTCAGCTAATCCAGGTGGAATTGCGAGGGACCCTCCACGTCCCAAAGGTGTCGAGTTGGACAGACCGTTCTCAATCCCAAGGAAGTAGTTATTAACGTAGTTGGTGATGGTTAGACATCATCTCCGCCATAAAGGGAGAGTCTGAAAACGAATTAAAATCATGTCGATTCACCCACAGGACTGTCAGGAGTTCGATTGCGTCTGCCATAGGTGCACAATCATTCAGAGACTACAGGCACAGATTGTCAGTGGATATGCAGACACAATGTTTTTAATGCAGCGTCTCATTTTTTATGCCATTGTTGTTTTGAGTATATGTAGGCATTTTCACCATTTTTGTAGGTATCGATGGTTGAGCAAAGCTCTCGATTGTAAATTTTTGATAAAGCACTGGTCGCTTTGGTTAATGTATAAGACATTAGAGACTTCTTACTTTATGGATGTCAGCCTCTTTTCCATGTCTTTGTTTACTGTGTTAGAACATATCAGAATTGGAGGATCCAGTCGAGTTGTAGCTGTTATAGGATGATGTAGGTTGGATCACTGTAGCAGTTGCATTATTTCTAACCAGTTCCTGTGATTTTCTTAGCGCTGAACGACTCGAAATTGGAGGATCCAGTCAATTCACACTTCAGCTCCTTGAGACTCTGGACCAAGAGGATCTTGGCTTCTGAGTTTTTCATCTTCAAGCTTCCAAAGGCCTGTTTCCCGAGGTAGTCTTTCTCTCCCTTCTCACAAGTCTTCCCTCTACCACCCTTTAATCATTTACTGGCAGAAGTTGGACCAAGACCTCCCTTTCTTTCTACATACCAAACCCAGTCTCCTGATTTAAAGCTATACCTTCTCGAGTCTTTACCCATTTGATCAGCCCATTAAACAAATCGTGACATAAAACTGATGGGTGTTGGGCTCTTCTCTTGCAATCAATCCAGGGGTGACCTCTGACGCTAACATTTATGGCACCGTTGCTAGGGACGAAGTTGAAAATTTTCCCCGGGATTGAACAACATTGAGCCTCTGATTCTGAAGGTGCATCGGGTATCAGAGCCTTTGAATATTGCTACTGTGCACCTGGCAAATCCATTTTGATGACTCCACTGTGATGAACCCGCTGCGGTAACTGTGGCTTTCAGAGACAGACACACGTGGTCTCATCCACAGCTGCCTCTAGCTACACTTGAAACTTATTCGGAGGTGGTTCTCAAGAAAGGAAAGGCCTCTGAAGAAGAAGCTTCCACTACTGAACCATGTAATCTTCCATCTCCTTCTGTAGGAACTTCTTTTTCTCCTCCTCAGTTTCTTAATAGACCTCCTTCCGAGGTTTCCTGTTTCTTTAATTTCGGGAGTGTTCCTGCTGAGTTTTCCCCTCCTGGTCTGGCATTGGAGGGAGAAGCCCTTGTCACTCCCCTCTCCTCTGAAGTTGTACTTTGGCGTAGACCCAGGACCATTGAAGACTTCACCACTCCTACACAAAGAGGAGTGCCTACTGACTTGAGCCCATTATCCTTCTCCTTAAATCCCCTTTTGTTTCCCATCCCACTCTGGGATTCATTCGTAGTAGCCCCTTCACGAATTCCTTCTCCCCCAATATCTCCTCCACCCAATATTCCTATGGATGGTGCTAATCCTCCTCTAAATAGAATGGATGCCATAGTCACTACCAAATATGCTCCCTTGATCCTACCCCATCCTATGAATCCTCTCCCAGCTGGAGATTACTTGAAGTATATGCCCAAGTTCATCGGGGAAGGGGACGTAACTGCGGAAGAGCACCTGGATGCTTTCTACAGCTACGGAGACAACCTCAACATTGAAAATGAAGATGTCTGGATGAGAGTCTTTATCCAGAGCTTGGATGGTGAGGTGAGGAAATAGTTTAGAGGATTGGCCCTCGGATCCATTGATGGGATCGAAGCCCTCGATAGTGCTTTCCTGAGACAGTGGGGAGATAGGAAGGATTTCATGTATTACATGACAGAGTTCGGGCCTTTGAAGAAGATGGAAGGAGAGTCTGTCTCTGACTTCTCCAAAATATTCAATAAGATGTATAACAAAATCCCTGCTGAAATAAAACCTTCAGAAGCCTTGGCCAAGATTTCTTATGCTAGTGCGTTTGGCCCCGATTTCTGTCTTCTATTGTGAGAAAGAAGACCCACCTCCTTAGCTAAAATGCAATATGCGGCCATAGAGGTGGAATCCAATGTATTAGCAGCAGATAGACTGAGTAAAAAGGCCGACACAAACATAAGAAAGGTAATATCTTAAGCCTCAACTTCTGGCCCAACGACGCCCCACCCTCAAGTGGATGAATTGACCAAGATGGTGAAGTCTCTGTCTGCAGAGATGGAGAGAATAAAGGTGGAAGGGAGGCAAGCATACAAGGGCCCTCAGAACGCTGAAAATAAAGGAGGTTTCAGGAGGCCAAACAATATTACTCCCCCGACTATGCAAAGAGAGAGGGGAAGAGACAGAGAAAACCAGAAAATTTAGGCCCCTTTTCAAAACAGTTTTATGGCCGAGGAAGAAGAAGGGGAAACAGGAGAGCTTGATCCTGAAATCCATTGCTTCGGAGATACTCCTCCTTTTCCCCATCTAACTCAATCAGTGTATGAGGAGTCTCTCATGGACAGTTAGCTAAATGAACTAAGCAAGGAAGACAAAGCTAGTGGCAACCAAGACAGGCATGATCCGAGGTCTACAAAAAGGACAGTAGCACCTGATGTTCCTGAGCAGCCCGCTAGGATGAAGAAACCTACTAATGAAGGAGCAGATAGTCACAAAGGTAAGAAGATATGACCCCTCTCTCCCATAGTCCAGAGTCATGTTCCCAAAATAAGAGAGATCCCTAAGCTTACATATTCTTTTAATTTCGAGCATGAAATTCAAAGATCAGAATCCCTGTGCCCCTGAATGAATTGATTAAACATGAAGGGTTCAAGAAACGATTCTCTGATATTTTACAGTCTGAGGTCTCATGCCTTCCCACAGACTCCATCAATTTTCAAGATGAAAAGCCTACAGTTATTCTAGGACCTATGGTAGAAGACAGGAATGACTCATCCCTCCCTTCTACACATCCTTCAACATACATGACAAGGTGTTTCATAATTGCTTGATGGATTCAGGGGCTTCTCACAACCTCATGCCCAAAATCCATCATGGAATAATTAGGGCTAGAAGTCACCCGAGCCTATCATGACCTCTATTCCTTTGACTCCAGGAAAGTTCAATGTCTAGGGGTTATCAAAGACCTGGTCGTGACCTTGTTTCAGTTGCCCATGAAAAGTGTGGTCATGGATATTGTAGTGGCTGATGTCCCCCCAAAGTTTGGTATGTTGCTGTCAAGATCTTGGATAAAATGATGGGGGGGAACTTTGTATATGGACCTCCCATATGCTACTATCCTAGTATTTGGAGGAGAACATAGGAGGCTATATAGGGAAGCCCAACTGGCCTATATAATCAGTGATGGAGCCAATCCTACCAATCATCCTATTTTTTCTTTGGACACTGATTTAGGTTCCAGTTTGTTACAACTCACTAATGCACCCGAGCCTCCTCTTAAACTCGGAAAGAAGCCCACCACTCCACATGAATTTCCTCCCTCCATCACCCCCATCTGGAAAATGTTTTTTGATGGAGCCTATTCCAGGGAAGGCACTGGAGCTGGGGTGTTTTTTGTGTCACCTTCTCAGGAAACCATATCTATGTCATACAAATTAGAATTTGAAGCTTCCAATAATGTGGCAGAGTATGAAGCTCTTATCCTAGGATTAAGAGCCGCAAGGAAAATGGGAATTCAGGAAGTAGAAGTGTTCAAGGATGCAGAGTTGGTGCTCCAACAGATCAGAAATACTTATCAGGCTAAGAATCCTCAACTCAGGAGTTACAGAAATGAGGTATGGGACCTAATTGATGGTTTCTTCTTAGCATTTAACATTTCTTTCATCCCAAGAGAGGAGAACACAATGGAAAATTCCTTGGCTAAATCAGCAAGCAATTTCAAAGTACCCTTGCCGCCCAAATTCAGATATGATGTAGAGGTAAAATATAGGCCCTCCATACCTGACAACGTCAAACATTGGAAGGTATTCGAGGATGATCTCGAGATCAAGAAGTTCTTGGAGACTATCAAAGAATTTTCAGAGATGCATATCGACCAAGACTCTGTCTTTGCAGAAAATCTTGATGGGGGCAATTTTCTGAATAAGATTGCAGAGCGTAACATTGTGCAGCTACCCAACAATCATATTCCAAGAGGACTGGTTCCTTTGGAAAGGCTTTTTGATAGAAATGACGTGGCATTAAAAGGGGAGATCTCAACAGATGATGCTGGTACTATTCAGTGAAACATTGGCACTGAGAGTGAGCCCAAGTTTGTCAAAATATCGAGAAGTCTGACAAAGGAGCAGAGGTCTGAGTACATTGGACTTTTGAGGGAATTTGATGATGTTTTATCTTGGACCTACGAAGACCTCAAAACATACGACACTTCTGTCATCGAGCATAAAATCCTGTTGAAAGGGGAGGCAAAGCCATTTAGGCAGAAGCTGAGACAGATCAATCCTATGCTACTGCCTATCATGGAGAGGGAAGTGAAGAAGCTTCTTCAAGCTCAAATCATTGTACCACTGAGATATTCAGAGTGGGTGGCCAACTTGGTACTAGTAAGGAAAAAGAATGGAGAAATCAGACTCTGTTTAGACTTCAGAAACCTAAACAGGAGCCCACGAAAGGATAACTACCCCTTACCAAATATGGAACATATACTACATAGAGTAACAGGAGCCTCCAGGATGTCCATGATCGATGGTTTCTCTGGCTACAATCAAGTCTCTGTTCTGCCTGAGGATAGGGAAAATATGACATTTACCACTCCATGGGGCACATTCATGTATGCCAAGATGCCTTTTGGATTGATGAACGCAGGGGCAATGTTCCAACGTGCCATGGACATAGCTTTCATTGGGGAAAAGGATATATTTGTGGTCGTCTATCTGGACGACATCATAGTGTTTTCAAAATCTGATAGAGAACATTGTTGTCATCTCAGGAAGGTTTTCCTGAAATGCAGAAGTTTTGGCATTTCATTAAACCCCAAAAAATCTCTATTCGCCATGCAGGAGAGGAAGTTACTAGGCCACATAGTATCAGCGGAAGGATTCAGGATTGACCCTAGCAGAGTTGAGGCAATACAAGCCTTATCAATCCCGAGGTCCAAGAAGGAGGTCCAATCCTTCCTTGGTAAGATTAATTTTCTGAGGAGGTTTGTGCCTAACTTTGTTGAGGAGGTAAAACTTGTAACAGCCATGTTAAGGAAAGGAAATGAAGTGAGGTAGACTTCTGAATTGCAACATTCCTTTGAGAAAATAAAGAAGGCCCTGACTGAAGCCCCTATGCTTATTAGTCCCGACTACTCAAAGGATTTCCTTATTTTCTCCTTTGCCTCACTTGACACAGTGGCTGTTGTTTTATTAAAAACAAACGAGATTGGGCTAGAGCATCCTATTGCTTATTTCAGCCGAGAATTAAGGGATGTCGAAGTCAGGTATGACACCATGGAGAAGCAGGCCTACGCACTGGTAAAGGCCCTCAAGGCATTAGAATCTATGTCCTGCAGTAAAAAATCATAGCTTATGTCCCCTCACCTGTTGTTAAAGACATTCTTATTCAGGTTGACATAGACGAGAGGAGGAGTAAGTGGATAGCCAGGATTTTGGAGTTTGACCTGGAAATAAAGCCTACCAAATTTATCAAAGGTCAAGGTTTAGCCAAGCTATTCTCTGAAGCCAATTGCCAAGCTTTGGGGATAATTTTCATCAACAAATGCTCAAGAATTCAGCAGGGTCAGCTGTCTGACATGGACCCTCAAAGGGAGCCTCAATTGGCTCAATGTCCTTGGTATAAAGATGTCATATACTTTCTGCAAGAGTTGCGACCTCCAGATGTCCTACAAAGAAACAAATAAAGAGCTCTAAAGCTCAAGGCAATCAGATACTGCCTTATCGATAAAATTTTATACTGGAAAGACCCCCTGGGGGTTCTTTTAAAATGCATGAATTCACAAGAAGCCAACAGGATCATGGATGAATTTCACAACGGTCTATGTGGAGGGAACCACTTCTGGAAGGCCACAGCCCACAAAATTCTCAGAGCCAGGTACTACTGGCCCACCTTGTTTGCTGATGTCCATAGAGGAGTTAGAGCTTGTATCCAATGTCAAATATTTGTAGGAAAACAACAACTCAAGTCCTTGCCACTAAATCCTGTGGTTATTCTGGGACCTTTCCAGCAGTGGGGCCTAGATTTCATTGGAGAAATTCACCCTGCTTCCAGTGGGCATCATAGATGGATCCTGACCGCTACAGATTTCTTTACCAAGTGGATCGAAGCTATCCCTACCAGGAGTGCTTCCCACAAGGTAATCATTGGGTTCCTGGAGGACCTCATCACAAGGTTCGGCTGCCCAAGTAAGATTTTCATTGATAACGCAACCGCTTTTGGGTCTGAGCCATTAGCTAAGTTCTGTGAGCAGTTCGGGATCAAATTGATTCACTCCACCCCATATTATCCATAGGGAAACGATTTAGCATAATACTCCAACAAAAGACTGATAAGGATCATCAAAAGATTGTTGGAAGACAACAAGAAGGCCTGGCATTCAAGATTAAAGTTTTCCCTATGGGCCAACCGAGTAGCCACAAAGAGATCTATCAACATCTCTCCTTTCCTATTGGTCTATGGAGCGGAGGCTGTTTTCAGTTCTCATTTAGCCATTCCTGTAGAAAAATTCCTCCAGGATCATCAGGAGGAGTCGGGTGACATGATCAGAAGAATTCATCAGCTAGTAGAGGTCCAACAGGCTAGGGAACAGGCAATGGACAGAATTCGGGACCATTAGCAAAGGATCAAGCAGGTTTTTGATAAGAAGGCCAAGAAGGAAGAATTTCGGATAGGAGACCTGGTGCTAAAATGGGATGCTCCTAAGCAAGATAAGGGAAAACACAACAAATTTGAAGCCCTTTGGATCAGACCTTTCAAAATCTCTGAGGTTTTCTCTAATAACACGTACAGATTACAAGATTTGGAGGGTGAAGAAGTTTTCAGCAGCCCAGTAAATGGGCATTTTCTTAAAAAATGTTTTGTTTGAGCCTTCAGTGGCTCCTTTGTTTTTGTAAATATTGTCCTTTTAGTTCTTTGTTTTTACTTTTATTTTTTCGACTTAGTAAATGACTCCATATCCCAACAACAAGGCACTAGAACTGCAAAATGAGTCCTTAGAGCATCACAGGGATGACTCTATCCCCCATGGAGCCTAATGTTAGTGACATTTCTTGCAAGGGGGGATAAAATGCGAAGGAGAAGGTGAAAACACACTCACCCTAAGTTCGGGACACAAAATGCGCCTATGGTGAAGTGGCAAGCGAATATGGACTGCTGGGATCTGAGTCCCTAGATCAACGACGCACATTGGATTCCGGAGCCCCCCCCCCTTTCTACCTTTAAGTGAAGGGGGGGGGGGGGGTCCGAAATCGGGGGCGCATATCTCCGACTGCTGCGATCAAAGAACCCATATCAATGGTGTACATTGGATTCTAGAGCCCCCCCACCTTTCTACCTTTAAGCGGAGGGGGGGGTCCAGAATCAGGGGTGCATCTCTCCGACGGCTACGATCAGAGCGCCCAAATCAACGGTGCACAGGCATTTCAGACCTCCCTCACCTTTCTGCCTTTAATTAGCTTGGGTCCTTCCTCCCATCGTGTCACCTCTCATGCCACCTCTCCCCTGCAACATATCTTCCACTCCACCTCATAACATGGCCCCTCCTCAGTCCATCATCCTCTTACCAGTGGCCATGTGTCTCCCCCTTTTCTCATTACCCATTCACTCACCCTCATGGTACACCCTTTTCCCTTTTTCTCGTTTTCGCCTGATACCTCCTGCCAGGTGTTCTTCCCCTCATCTCCCGACTCACCTCTCCTCCTCCTTCAGTCATGTCTCCTCTGCCCATCCACAACTCCCATTATGCGCCCCATCCATCACATCGGCCTCCATGTCTATTCATCAGGCCTCTCAGCTAATCCAGGTGGTAGTGCGAGGGACCCTCCACATCCCAAAGGTGCCGAGTTGGCCGGACCATTCTCAATCCCAAGGAAGCAGTTATTAAGGTAGTTGGTGATGGTTAGACATCATCTCCACCATAAAGGGAGAGTTCGGCAACGAATTAAAAGCACGTCGATTCGCCCACAAGACTGTGAGGAGTTTGATTGCATCTGCCATAGGTGCGCGATCATTCAGAGACTACAGGCACAGATTGTCAGCGGACATCCTGATGCAATGTTTTTAATGCAACATCTCGATTTTGATGCCATTGTTGTTTCGAGTATATGTAGGCGTTTTCACCATTTTTGTAGGTATTGATGGTTGAGCAAAGCTCCCGATTGTAAAGTTTTGATAAAGCATTGGTTGCTCTGGTTAATGTATAAGGCATTGGAGACTTCTTACTTTATGGATGTCAGCCTCTTTTCCATCTCTTTGTTTACTGTGTTAGAACATCTTGGAATTGGAGGATCCAATCGAGTTGTAGCTATTATAGGATGATGTAGGTTGGATCACTGTAGCAGTTGCATTGTTTCTAACCAGTTTCTGTGATTTTCTTAGCGCTGAATGACTCGGAATTGGAGGATCCAGTCGAGTCACCCTTCAGCTCCTTGAGAATCTGGACCAAGAGGATCTTGGCTTCCAAGTTTTTCATCCTCAAGCTTCTGAAGGCCTGTCACCCAAGGCAGTCTTTCTCGCCCTTCTCACAAATCTTCCCTCTACCACCCTTTAATCATTTACTGACAAAATTTGGACCAAGACATCCCTTGATTTCTACATACCAGACCCAGTCTCCTGAGTTAAAGATATACCTTCTCAAGTCTTTACCCATTTGATCACCCCATTAAACAAATCATGACATAAAACTGATGGGCGTTGGGCTCTACTCCTGCAAGCAATCCAGGGGTGACCTCTGACGCTAACACCATTGATTGTTCAACTTCATCTCATTAATTCACATTCATTGGATTGTACTAGAGTACCTTGGAGGTCATTGACATCAATGGTGATTTCCCTTGCACTTTTTAACAGTATCCATCAATGACCGGTAATCAAGTGGTTTCTACCATGTTCGACTTCGACACTTGTAATCACGTGGATATATTCATACTTTAGGATGATCGAAATGGAGACCCTAGATACTGTCACATATATCTAGGTTGCAATGGAGTAATCATAAGTCTGTACTAACACATAGATCCATCGTGTATTTCTCATGTTTATGTCCATATTTGACTCGTTATAACATAGATCCACAGTGTATTTCTTGTGGCTATGTTGAATCATGATGACATGGATCCATAGTGTATGATTGTTGGCCATGACTCACTTGACACTTATGCCTAAAGTCACTTGTAGTTTGAGTATGGAAATTCCTATCTCAGTAAATGGTATATTATTATGCAGATGCTTGATTTTTTGCAGGTTTTTGACCGATGTGCTCCTTGTTATCGACACACACATTATACAAAGTATTTTAGTTGTCACATGTTCCAACTTCATACTTTGGGGGGGATTTTGTTACACATTATTTTGGTCACCCTCGTGATCACCGATGATATGTCTATTGCTTACTCCTTTGTTCCTTGAATCTCCTGAAGAAATAAGGCTTTCTCCTTCGAAAATAGAATCATATCTCCTTTCTTAAAAACCCTACTAAAGAATATCATCACACATTTCCAAATGATAAGGGTGTGACGATCCATGTTCATTGCATGCTACATGACAGTGGGATGCGATATCATCGCAGGCTTCTTGTTTTCAGGGTGTGACGATGCTCAAGAAAAGGAAAAAGGTGAAATTCTCAAAGGTTCTAGAATGGAATCTTCGGAAGGATGAGGTGGCTTCTGATCGGTTTGGATCTCACTCACTTCTCTGTTTTAGTGGGATTATCCTAATCTCTTCATCCATCCCTCTCCAATCTATATAAAGAGGGATCTCTCATGGGAAAATTTAGGCTGTCTTATCCATGAATAAGTTTGTTGAATATTGTACTTGTGATCGCTTTTCTTTAGCTTTCCATGTCAGGTTGTTAATACTCTTCATGAAAAGCATTGGAGCAAAGGTGTGTGTGTTGAAGCAAAGGGACATTGGAAGGGACCTTACAACATCAAGGCATAGGTTTTATTCTCCACTTTCATCAATATAATGGAGTAATTCATTTCTTCCCTATAAAAGTGTCTCCATTTTTATTGTATAACTCGTTGATCTTATGCATAGGTTGCATTGGAATATATATATCGTTTCTCTTACTCTTTGTTGGTTTGTTCTTCTTAACAGGTTCAACATCCCACAAATCCAAGGATGGAGCAAGGATGATGCTAGCAAGGATCAAACGATGTTTAAACCGTATGCCATTTGTCCCTCATTGAACTAGTTTACATTACAATGAAATCTAAGGAGAAGTTTGTATTCTGCTATGTTTTGTTCTAATTTCTTGTTGAAGTTAGGGAGATTAGTTTGTGTCAGCACTTACCAATTTTTCCGATAACAAGAAGGTTACATATGGTTTCATCCACAAGAAGTCTTGGCCTAGAGAGACTGTCATCTCTATCAATGCACCATCCAGGAAGTGTTAGTCCAATGGAAAGATACCCCTCCAGAAGCTGCCACCTGGGAGATGACTACCATTCTACAACAATTCCCTCATCTAAAGCCTTGAGGACAAGGTTGTTCTTCAAAGGTGAGGGAATGTTAGGTACTTAACCTCACTAAAACCTCACATAGGTAGAATAATATAATTCCATGTAATAAAGGCCAATATTAATAAGGCCTAGCAATAAGGAATAATAAGTCAAATGTAAGAAGACCTAATAAAATATTCCACTTTTAGAAGGATCTTCCTCTAGATTGTCATTTTGGATAGATAGATTTAGTATAAATAGAATTAGAGGGTATGAGAAAACTTGTCTTGGATATTATTGTAATAGATATTTTCTCTATTGGAGGTTTCTCCCTCAAAGAGGAAAGTGAACATTGCTATCAGTAATTAAAGTGCTCTTTCTGGTGTTATTTTGGTTATATAATTTTTTCTTTGCCATTTCTAGCTAAATATTTATGTTCTTCATACTATTGTATATTTGGAATACTACAAGAAGCCACTCATGCATGGAAACCTCATTTTTATCACCAACAGTTGCATGCTCACATTGGTTTCCTCACCAAGAGTTCACATATCTCATACATGTGGCCAAGATGGTGCATATCTTGTGATTTCATGTGTTTCTCTCACTTCCAAATGTGTGACTAAGTTAACTGATGATTTCATGGATCAATTAACTAGGACTAGGTGGAATATAAATTCAGTTTATTTCAGTGATTTTATAGATCTCCCTAGATAAATACAATGGTAACTTCACTTAGCCATGTAGAGCATATCATGTGTATTTTACCATTTTACTCAATAGTTAATATAACTCTTTTATTCTACTGTCTTCTTGTCTCTCTCGTAAGATTTGTGTGTTCATTTTCTTCTTGATAGGTTTTCTATGAAAAATTCACATGGTATCAGAGCCTTGAATTCTAGGAGAAAGAGCACAATAATTTATATTTGCAGGTACAGGAGGAAGATCCAGTCATAGAAGATGGATTACTCATCGTAAATATTTCTCATGCCTCATAACTAATTTGAGTGGAAGCTGAAAACTCTGCATCAGCTAGGATGTAGAGACTTGCACCAGATTACTATGGCGATAGAGATTGAGCCAACTTCTGATATAAAGAAGAACAAGTATCCCAACCTCATGGATGAGTCCTACAACTTTCTCTGCATGTCTATGTCCCCTGATCTTTTGTTTCACTTTGAATCTTGTACCACACGAGATGAGATTTGGAAAAAGTTGAAGGATCGCTTTGGAAAATAGGATGAAATGAGAGGCCATCTACTTGAGGTTGAGATAAATTTCTTAGATTTGAGGAATTTTGATAAAATCCAGAACTTCTTTATGAATTTCAAGTCCCTCCTCCATCTAAAGGGGTGTGGAATAGTCAAATCCTTTCAAAATAGTCAGTTAATCCTTTCTATTCTAGCAAACCTTGGTCTATATTATGTTGTTCTCATCTCATCTTTCCATACAAACAAATTCACTTCAGGATCCACTTATAAAATGTTGACATTAGATTTATTTATTGAATCTGTCACAAGAAAAAGACAACCACATCAATATGGGGATAATCAAGGGATCCAATGCGCATGCACTTACTTTGCATGAGAGAAGTAGCACATGCAATCTAAATACCAAGAAAAAATGAAAGGGAAATGTGCATGCAGATCCAAAGAAGGAAGGGTACTCCAAACCATTCGATGATTCCTAAGGCTCCAAATGTGGAAAAATAAATAAAGGGAAGACCAAATGTAGTTACTGCAACTATGGTTATCATCTTGAGTCTGCATGCACAAAGAATAAGATTTATCAGATGGTGCAAATAATTCAAAAGAAAAACCTTTGGGATCAAATTCACAAAGATGCCAAGTAGAAGACGGAGGATGAATCCAAACGAGGTAACTCTCATGCACTGATTTCCATTAACTCTTTGCTTGATACATGGATCTTATATTCAGGCACAAGTCACCATATGTCAACAACAAAGAATGTTTTATAGTCTATTTATGTATACACAATTCCTCCCATACTCATGGGAGATGATGCCCCAGTTGAGGTCATTGGCCAAGGGAGAGTAGAACTCCAACACGAAGGTTTTGAGAATGTCTTGCATGTTCAAAAAATCGTTGTGAATATTCTCTCTATTTATTAGATAACAAATTTTGGTATAGGAAAAAGGGTGGAGTTCACACTTGATTCTATAACCATATCTGATATGCATGATAACTCCACGATTGTTGTTGGTTAGGTAAACAACCAATTTAGTTTTCATAATTTCAGTAAATTAATCACTAAATCTGATTATGTTTTACTATTGACACATGTTGATTATACTAGTAGATGATGGAAGGAGAGATTCGACCATATAAACTTCAAATACAGGCATCAACTATGAAAATAGGATATGGACACCATTTTTCCCAACATACACTTTTCCAAAGAAATTCGTCAAGGATGCATTCTTAGAAAACATCCTCAAGAGATGTTTCAGAAAGGGAGTGCTTGGAGGGCCTCCTTTCCTTTAGAGCTCCAACTCACCCACAGTGATTTGATAGGACCTTTTCCTCATCCACCCATCAATAAATGAAGGTACGTGATTACATTTTTTAATGATTTTTCACAATACACTTGGGTTTATTTTCTGAGGCAGAAGTGTGAAGTTTTTGAGTATCTCAAAGACTTCAAAGAACATGCAGAGACTCAGTCTGGGAGAAAGATAAAAATCCTCCATATAGACAATGGGGTGAATATGTGATCCGACATGTTCAACATCTTTGTTTAGAGGAAGATATACAACTATAACACATATTACCTTACGCTCCACTGTAGAATGAAGGAGCCAAGAACAAGAACATATCCCTCAAGGAAATGGCCACTTGCATGTTGGACACAAGATATTTACTACCCAATATTTGGGCTGAGGCACTTAACTATGCAAACCACATTCAAAACAAATATCCTCATAGATATGTCAAGGACAAGAATCCTTATGAGGCATGGAGCGACAACAAACTAGAATTCACCCACTTATGACTATTTGGATCATGCGCATGGGCATGCGTACCCTATTAAACTAGGAAAGTGTTAGATCCGTAGAGTACTACATGAATTTTTTGGTACATCTAGATGGTGTGAAGGATTACAAGTTACTTGATCCCTCTATAGATAGGATAATCATTGAGTGCAATGTTGAGTTTGAGGAGAGTCCCTTGCATGCAACATTGAAGCCACATGCGGAGACCATAGTACCACTACCTACACCAGACATCATTGATGATGAGTCCACTCACTGATATCACAGTTCAAATATGAGCTCCAAGTTTGATTCAGGAGATGATGAGCATGCTGGTGATTAGAATGTAGATGATGGGACACCACATATTCCCAAGTGGGAACATACCACCTTACAGGTAGTAGGAGATCTTGTGGGGGATCTGATGGATCAAAGGAGGACAAGGTATTAGTTTGAGGATACTCCTCATGCACTGAAAACTACCAAACCAATGATTCCCATGCATTTTTATATGGTTCTAGCTTCATACCTATAGATATATGTAGAGGTTTCGTGGAATCCCTGCAAGGAAGCCGCAATGCAAGAGGAGTACAACTCTCTCCTCGAGAACTAGAATTGGGATCTGGTTCCACTTCCTTTAGAGAATATTATTATCAGATCTAGATGGGTATAAAGGGTCAATAAGGAAGAATACAAATAGTCGAGAAGGTATAAGGTAATACTAGTTTCCAAATGCTTTCAGTAGATCCATGAGATAGACTATCATGAGACCTTTTCTCCTATAGAAAATATGGACTCGATCTGATTGGCCCTTGCAATTGTGGCATCCAGGGGGTGGGAATTACACTAGAAACACATGAATAAATATTTTCTTCATGGAGATCTCTCAGAGGATATTTAGATGGAGCATTCATAGGGGTTCATTCAGAACTCATGCTTAGTATGTTGACTAAAGATGTACCTCTATGATCTTAAGAAGGAACCTAGAGCATGGTATGTGAATATGGATTCCTAATTTCTCTCTCATCACTCTGTCAGAAGAAAATTAGATCCAAACATATACATGATGAGAGCCTTGTGTTCCTTGTTGATCCTATTTCTCTATGTTGATGACCTCTCGATCATAGGAATTTTAGCCTCAACAATTGTTGTGATCAGATATATTCTTAATGAAAGGTTCTCTATGATGGACATGGGTCCATTTCACTATTTCCTTGGTCTAAATATCAATCGATATGCTTAAGGAATTAATATATCTCAGACTAAGTATGCCCATGATCTCTTGGTTAGATTCCACATGACTGACTACAAGTGATCCAGGTGGATATTGGTGGCCACCCACCTATTCCAAATTCCGACTGGCTCATCTTGAAAATTTTCAATTCAACACCTTTCTTTGTAATGGGGAGATTTCATTCTAACTGTGGGTTCTGTACTTATGGGGTTGTCTTGAATAACTACACAACATCCAGGTGGATATTGGTGGTTTCCCACCTATTCCAAGTGACTTATTTTGTAATTTTTCATGTCAGTACATCTTTCTGTACTTCTAGGGTAGTTTTTGGGCTCTAAACAATGTTTGCTTGGCTTTCCATATTCAAACTGTAAAAAAAGTTATATTTTCATGGTATAATGTGTATTTATCGAAAATACCTTTCCAATGGGCTATCACGCGCCTAAAATGGATATCATATTCAAAAGTTATGACCCCAGGATGTTAATGTACTAACTTATCCCAATGAGGCCCACATGACTTTTGGCACTTCATCTCCTAGGGTTAGGTTTTTGGATGTTGATGCTGCCCCCCTCCCTTCCTAGGGTTCTGAGACCTCCTGGTCTTTGGATCATTCTCCTTGTCAAGTCGTATTGACTCTTTGAGCTCCTCAATGAACCCTGATCAATTATACACAAGCCCCTTTTCTTTCTTTGGCACTGGTCCTGTGATACCTAGGCCTTCTATTTTTATGTGCTTTGGGGGCTTCTCAATTTATGGGAACTAGCTCCTCTTCAATAGATCCTTTCTTCATATGTCCTTGGACTATGCCATTGTTCTAATATGTGATTGTGGGTGCGAGAAAGAGTTTTTTCAATCCAACCCACGTTTCACCCCTCAATCCCCCTCGTGTTGCCACGTCTCCATTTGTTAAAACCGTCGTTCCAATTGCGACCCTCTCTCAAGTTTTTATCCCTTGCACAAGTTTTGGCCCCGTAATTCTTATCAATCGTCGATATCATGATATCGATGATAATGTCTGAATCGACACTTCATATCGACACCCTTTCCATCTATAGATCATATATGTTCCTCCTGTTATCACCCTATAAGTTATAGGAATCAACTGGTGACTGGGATATTATCTGTTTCTAGTGTTTTTGTTGACAAATGATTTTTCATTCTGCAAATAATTTGAAAAGAAAGAAAAAAGAAAAGAAAAGAAAAATAAAAAAGAAAATAAAAGAAAAAGAAAAAAGAAAAAGAAAAAAGAAAAAAGAAAAAGAAAGAAAAAGAGGGCATAAAAGGATTGAAATAAAAGCCCCATGCAATAATAGTAACTTGGTCCATACCTTTCAAGCATGGTCAAGTTCTTTTTAAATTTGATGTTGATAGGGTAGTAAATGAATTTGGCTAAACATTTTAATCTTAGCCAAAGTGTCTAAGTTAGGTTAGTGAATAAATCTGGCCAGACTGTCTAATCTTGGTCAGATAGCCCTAGGATAGATTAATTTCTTAACCCAACAATTTAATATGGGTTAACTGTCATAGGAAACTAGGTTAGAACATAGGTTAGTGGCACTTTTGCTTTGTTTCAATAAAGACATCTTGATGTAAGTGTTGCACCATGTTTCAAATGCCTAAAAGATAGTATGGTCGAAGCCCCATGGTGGTGTATACTTGAAAGTTTGGGGAAAAACCCATAAAAACGCATTTATCATAAGTTTTCCCAATGCATGTGTTCTTCGCTCCCCATTTTATGCTCCTTGCACATTTCAACGGTCCTGATCGTGATGCTTATATCTACGGTGTACAGATAATTTTGGACCCCCTCGACTTTTCTTCTTTTAAGTGGGGGGGGTCCGGAATCACTGATAAAATTTGCGCACATCTAGACGACCCCGGGATGAACGCTTAAATCAATGGTCCAGATTGGATTCTGGACCCCCCCGTTCATTCTACCTTTAATGGAGGGGGGGGGGTCTAGAATGAGTGATAAAAGGCGTGCTGAGATCGGCGGCCAGGAAACAAGCGCGTAGATCAACGACCCTAATTGGATTTTGGACCCCCCTGGATGATCTACTTTTAACTCAGGGGGGGGGTCCGGAATGGTAATCCCCCTCTAGCGGGTCCTTTGTATTATGTGGCATAAACCTATTGGTTCTGAAGTCCCATCACCAWCTTCTATATGACAAACCCCCCGTCACTTATGGACATCACCTTCCCCTTGATCCACTTGTTCCTGAGTTAGTCACATCCCATAAATGCTGTCAGGCCCCTCCCCCCTTTCACTCATGACCAGCTCCTTATTGCGACTTTTACCTCCAATCCCTAGCCACCACATCACTCGTTCGTATTTTTTAGCCACCGTCACCTACCATCTCACTCCGAAGTGGCCCGTTGTCCATTTATTACTGGATAACCTATTCGTTATCCAGCTAACCTGTCTCCTGCGCCCGATCGACCCCATTTTAAATAAAACTACCATTATTTCCCCTACTTTTTCTATTCACCCGTCGCACCAGAGAAACTCATCGCTTACTCCTCCGTCACATTCCACCGCCCTCATCCACAGTCAGTTGAACCCACTAACTTTGTGTTTATTGCAGGTACTATTGCAGAAATGGTGCCAAAGCCCAGACAAGCAGAAGGAGAGGAGAATCCATTTCTCCCGCCTCCTGTCGACCTGGACAAGATCCCACTGGTCGACAAAGATATATTAATCGGAGATACCAAATGTGATTTCGATTTCTCATACCTCCAGTCATGGATTAGAGAAGTGGTCCTGGACCAGAGTGATGAAATTGGACTCTGGGAGTCCAATTTACCCCTTTACCTTTTTCCCCAGATCCACCATTTTCCTGAGTTCATGCTTAAATGTTAGGCTCACTATAATCCTGAACAAAGAGCCGTCATCTCCTCATCCAGAGACACCCTGTTCCTCATCACGCCCGAAGGCATCGACCAGATGATGCAAATTCTCTGAGCCGACTCTGTGTCCCCCTTCAACCTGGAAATCCTTACAGAGTTGTATCAGAAGATGAATTTTCCCCAAAGAGCTCAAATATTCAAGCTTTTCCTTCCCACCTCCGCTAAATTCCCATCCACAAATCCCCCTTACTCATCGTCCATTTTCTCCACTAAGGGAAACCAGGTCATTTCTTCCCTTTGTGCTTTGCTAGGGTACTATTCCGACTAGTGGGTAGATGAGCCCATTCTGGGTTTTCTATCCATTTTCTCCACTGATGAAAAGCCCACCACCTAGTTTGATTTCAGCACCTTCTTGGCAGACAATATTCACGAACAGTTCGTGAATTTTGGCATGGAAGGCATGTTCAGATACTCATCTATACTGGCCTACATGTTTGTTTTCTTTCAAGCAGATAAATTTAGTTTTTCCATGCAGAAGATGCACGCATATGGAAGGCCTCAGTCAGTCACAACATGGACCTCTTTGTTGAAGCATAAATCCACAGAGTATAGCTTCAAGGCGTTCATCGATATTTTCTACCACCCTGTGGTAAGCATGCTAGGTGGTAGGCCCAAGCCTCGAATAAATGATGAAGTTCAGAGGATCCTGCACCTCTCAGACAATACAAAGACTGGGGATTGGTACCTGTATCAAAACCATACCGAGATCAGAGTATACAGGTGTGAGTTGGCACCCTATAAGCTGCCCAAGTATGTGCCGGTCGGAATATTTTCTTTAGAGTATATAAGACAAATCATGAATTTAGATGACATCCATTTTGTAGCTTTGAAGAAAAAGCAACAGCTTAGAATCAAGGGGCAAATTGGCTCCTTCATCTGCAACAGTCGTGGCACCGGAGAAGAAGCGGACCGGATGCTGAGAGAGATGAAGTTTTTTTTAATATTCCCATGGCATTATGATCCATACAAGATCATCTCAGAAATGTGGGTGAAGAACAAAAACATCCCATACATTCATGAAGCTAAACGCGAAATTAAGAAATTTTCCAATCAGACTGTGTGGGTGCCTAACACCTTGGTCGAAGTAGAGCAGTAAGTTCCCCCGACCACTGTGCCACCAACGACCATGCCACGGGTCCCTAAGGAAAAAAGTCCTCCACAAGAATTATCTCCGCTTGTCACAGAGGTATCGTTGGAAGAGTTCCAGTTGCACACTAAGAGGCCCAGGACAATTTCAGTTCCTGGTCCAACTGGAGAAAAAGAAGCCTCGCCTACCACAGTGACTAAGTCTATGATTCCACCCTTTAGTTTGAGCTTTCATAAGGACATCACCCCAGTAGTACCGAATAAATACACAGACTCCCCACTGGACACTCAGCCAGGCAAGACTGGGCCCAAGTTGAACATTTTCGAGAAGTATGAGCTAATCAAGAAAAAGAACCAGACGCTTACTAGCAGTACTTATGATCAGTTTTGAAAGAATACGTCGACTGTGCAACATAGGTTGCTGTCTACATTTGACACAGAAAAGGGGAGAATGCACACAACCTTTCTCCAGGTGCAGGTACCAGACCCCAAGGTGATCACAGACTACAAGAGGGCCACCTTCGAATTCCAGACGAAGGACGTGCACCCAGCAGATCAGATGGATCTGCACAAACAGACAGGGGAAATGGTGTTCCATATGTTTGTGCATGCTTTCTCTTCTGCAACAAAATTGTAGGTGTCATTGAACAATTCTCATACACAACTCAAGCTGGAGAAGATATCGTCCTTTGCGAAGGACAATAGAATCAAAACTTTTAAGGAGCTGGTCCTGAAGATCGGTTATGACCCTTCGAACGTCAAAGCAGTGGAGGAGATGATAAATAAGAAGAATGCTGACATTGACTCCTTGAGGAAACAACTGAAACTCCCACCCACAGAGGACTCGCATGCGAAGGAGATAGCAGAGAAAGAAGGCGAGAAGGATGAAATGCTCAAGTTGCTCATGGATCAGAATGCACAGCTCAAAGAGATGGAAGCTGAGATGGAGAGATTATTGAAAGAGAAGGAGTAACTAAAGGCAATGGAAGTCATTCCATTGAGTTCCATTCCAATTACAGGAGTGAGCATTGCATCAGTGACAACAATCCCGTCCACAACTCCATTGACAGAACAAGAGAATATAGCCGACCTGGCTAAATCCATGGAAAAGATGAACCTGCAAGAGACAGAGATCAGCAGGCTTAAAAAGGAAGTTGAGAACCTTTAGGAACTCAAAACTTCTTTCCAGACCACCCTCTCAAAGGAAAAGCAGGTAACAGAACAACTCAAGCAGGGGCTACAGCAGCTCCAAAAGAAAATAGTGGCAGGGGAGACTTTGGCTGAGGTAAAAGAGAATGTATGGGAAGACATCACAAAGTCCATAAATGAGATATGGCCCATGATCCAAATCATGTTTGAACAGAATGATTTGGTCCAAAGGAGCAAACAGGCCATTGAGAAGATCAGAGTAAAATTGGGAGACATGCCAACACAGGCAAATGAGATCATCAAGTTCCTCAATTCTAAGACCAGGGAAGAGCTAGAAGAGCTAAAGATTGAAGACAGAAAAGAGACCATCCTTGAGGTCAAAAGAGTTCTGACCAAGAGAGGACTAATGCTTCAGCTGGAAGAAAAGGTTCAGGTCATGGACCAGGGGGTACAAAGTTTCTTTAATAAAATTAAAGCTCTCCAGAAGAAGGGTCTTCCTGGTATGAAAGTGATCAATGATAAACTGATGACACTCCCAAATTACAAAAAGAGATTGGTTGAGGTGTCCAAGGAAAGTTCAAAGTTTGCAGGCATATAAGGGAGCATCATCGACAAAGAATTTCTAGATGCTTTTTAGTTGGACATCAGTATCCAACAAGAGATTCAATACATATTCCTCATCAATCCTACATTCGCCAAGTATACAGAAATGGACAAAGTGTATCGAAGACTGTTCAAAGTCAACATGCCCAGTCATCTTAGATGGGAAGAGCTTTGCGATCTGATCGATTAGCAGACGATTTTTTCAAGTCCAGTCACCTGTCCAGTCAGATGAGGTCATGCAAAGACTTCATCAATGGCCTACCCAGAAATCAACGTGCAGTTACACCAAGTCATCAAGCAGTTTCTAGATTTAGGATATTTGTTAAATTAGTTAGGCTAAAAATAGAATTAGCACATCCTGATCATTTATGACAGGAACGTTTGTAATTTGAGTTATAAATACTTCACCTTTTGAAGTATTGAGGGTTGTTGATCTTCACACCCTGACGCTATCAGACTGTAATATTTTGAAGAGATCTTCCATTAATAAGAAAAGAGGCATTTTTATAGGATTCTTGCGTGTATTCACTGGTGATGTTTTCTCTCTAAGTTGAATGTTATTCTTGCTTTGTGATCATCTTGTTTTCTAATCCTAATCTTTAAGAGTAACGAATGTTGCAGGATTTATCTCGTATACCCTGTTTCTGACTCAAAAGATTTTAATTTTTTTCTTCTGGTATTTTCAGTAAAGGAATTCTTAACTGCTTCTTTGTTGAAACTATTTTTCTCACCTTTTCTGCTCATCATCATTTAAGCTACTGAAAGATCCAGTGATTATATTATCTTGCCCTGTGAAAGTTTTTCCTTTGCATTTTTGGTTTGTATTTCATTTTTATTAAATGCAAACCCCATAGCCCAATGGATGTGTAGACTGTCTCAACCAATTCAATAAACACTTCGATAACAAAACCTACCTATTTATTTACCTAACCTAATATCTAAAATTGGAAACATAGATCAATCATATAGAGAGATCCCTCTCTAAAGTTGGAATGGCTAGATCCCATCTTCAAAAGTTGTTGGATAAAGTTACCTTTGTAGATTTCTTCTATTTTCAACCTCTAGGAAATTTACCAAGTGATAACATAGTGGCGACTCCACTGGGGACAGAACTAAAAATTGATAATTTCACATTTTCGTTTCCCTAAAAAGAACATTCAAATTTGAGAAGAAAGTAATGTTTAGAGGTTGATCAAACTTTGTACATATTATTTTCAGACTCACAAAACTAAATATATATATATATATATATATATATATATATATAAAGAATTATGGCTCCCAAGAAAGTTCATACTCGATCTCATCCAGACCCAGAACCTGTGATAGTGACAGATAACCCCGAACAATTGCTCAGGAAAAGGACCTTAGCTGAAGGTTCAGTGAGTCATATTCCCCTTCATAAGTCCCTTTCCTTTTTAGGGAAGCCTGTTACCTCTAAAAACCCTGACCTCGATACCTTTCCACAACATAGCCTGGTTAGAACACGGTCCGATAGTTTTGTGACTGGAATCATCTTTGACCCAACTATTTTGCAACCCCGAACCCCCGAAGTTCTATCTCCCATGACTAAACCACAAATCACTCCCTCAGTACTATCCAGTCCCTCCTCGTCCTCTTCTTCATTCACTACCTCGCTGATCATCCAGGTTGTCATCCCATCTCCTCCACCCATCATGGAAGCTCGATATGCTCCTTTGGTGTTGGATGCACCTCTACATGCCATGCCCCAATACTATCAAACAAGACTTCCATAGTTCGATGCAACATGACCTTTAAACGCCCAACAACATGTTGACAAAATGAATGATTATTTTGACCTGCAAGAAGTTGATGAGGCTGACGTTCAAATGAGATTGTTTGCCTAAATTTTGATAGGTGATGTCAAGAAATGGTACAAAGCTTTACCTGCTGCCTCAGTCCCTGACCTTGTCGCGTTCCAAAGGATTTTTCTTGACAGATGGGAGGTAAAGAAAAACCCTCTCCAAATATTGTCAGAATACGAGAATGTAAGAAGAAATCAAGGTGAGATGGTACAAGATTACTGCACCTGTTTCAATAACCTGTACAATGCAATTCCAGTTGAAATCAAACCTCTACAGGGTCTGGAATTGATAAAATTCCCTGATGGTTTTGATGCCGATATGTCATACCAACTAAGAGAAAGAAATACTACCACCTTGGCAGACATGCAAAAAAGTGCTATAAGTGTGGAGGCCAATCTATTGGCAAAAATGGCACGTTAGAGGTTAGAAAGGAGAGTCACAATCAAAGAATAACCTTCCACGTCGAACTCAGATTTCAAATTAGATTCTTTGGCCAGAGCAGTGGAAATAATGATGGAAAGACTTACTGTGTCGGACATAAATCCTCCAAGAGAAAATTCACTAGCTCCTCAGGTTCAGAACCCTAAATTTAGGAGAAATCCTCCTCAAATTAGACAGAGAGATCCTAGGGATCAAAGAGAGCATAGGGGTCCAGATCAGCAGATCATACCTCCCCTGCAAGAAAACTATACTGATGAAGGGGAGGAATTGGAGGATACTCACATTAATCTCATGGGCATTCACGACAATGAAGCTATTTTCCTTACCCAAGAAGAGAAAGAACTCTTTCTTCTCAATTAAACAAAAGTAAGTGAAGAAGCTAATGATGCAGAACAATAGGCATTCAAAAATGCTATTTTGGAGGTACACTGGCAGTACAATTTGCGGAGTAAAAAGACAGAAGGGAATTCCCCAAAAAAGACGATTGAAATGAAGAAGGTAGTCGAAACCAAGAAGGCCTCCGAGCCAACTGCTGAGAAGATTCCTGAGAAGAGCACTGTTGACGCTCCCGTGAAGAAAAACCTTACTATTCTGAAAAGGTCATCACAGCCTGAGGTTTCACCTATTAATCCACCAAGTACTTCTGAGCAGAAGAATATGGTGGACAAACTAGAATTGATGAGCCAAGGCAGAACCCCTACACCTTTCAGCCTGGAGGGGGAGTTGGCCAAAGTAAAAATTCCCATCCCACTTACAGAGTTGATGAACAAAGATGGATATTGTTCACAGGTGATTAAAGCACTGACCATTGAACCTGACATAGGCACGAAGGCCTTAACCATTGGATCAACAAATCAGTCAGACACTGTGAACATTACTGATGATCAACCCAAGCTTCTTTTCAGACTTGAAGTAGATGGTCGAGATGATACTGGTGAGGTTGCTCCTTTTTACATTATTTTAAACATACATGACCTGATCTTGCATAACGCTATTCTTGACTCGGGTGCTTCCCACAATCTGATGCCCAAAGCAGTAATGGAGAAACTGGGACTGGAGGTCACCAGACCTTATAAATATTTACACTCATTCGACTCCAATAAATTCAGATGTATTGGTTTGATCAAGGACCTATGCATCACCTTGGTTCAAATTCCTGTAAAGAGCATGGTCATGGACATGGTATTCATGGATATCCCTCTGAAGTATGGAATGTTTCTTTCCCGGTCCTAGGGGGCTAAGTTGAGAGGCACCCTACAGATAGATATGTCTTATGCCACTATCCCAGTTTTCGGGCAACAAAGAAGGCTATACAGAGAAACATTGATGAAGTACATGGTCAGTAGCCAAGAAAAGCCGCACAACTATCCCCTTTACTCTGCACATTTCGATCTGGATTCTTTCATATTGTACAATGATGGTGGCATGGGAGAACAAGATACTCAGCTGGTGGAAGATACATCTAGTCAGGATGAGGGCCAAGAAATCATTGAGGTAGCAAGGATGAAGAACGTGATAACTGAAGATTTACCCGCTAATTTCTGGAGCATGGATTTTGATGGAGCAGTGAGTAAAGAAGGATCTAGAGCAGGAGTATGGCTGCATAATCACAGAAACAGGTACTCAGAAAACCATTCTTACAAATTAAATTTCCAATGCACTAACAATATTGCTGAGTATGAAGCCTTGATGCTCGGTCTGAAGCTTTTGAAAAGAGTTGGTGCTAAACAGATTATGGTAAGAGGTGACTCTGAGTTGATAATCAAGCAAATAAAAGGTGAGTATGCTGCGAAACACCCATGTCTTAGAGCTTATAGGAATGTTGTTCTTGATTCCCTTAGATGCTTCACTGAAGTTGACTTGCAGGTAATGCCGAGGGGACAGAATATTCTGGCAGACGGATTGGCTACCTCAACAACCACCTGTAAGATTCCTTTTCGCTCGACTCGCCCATACACCGTCGAGGTGAAATGCAGACCAACCATTCCCGACAATATCAGGTACTGGCAAGTGTTTTGTAATGATGATCAAATCGAAGACTTTCTGCAGTGTAAAAACGATTTTGAATGTACAAATATAGATTTAGAGAACGACGATGAAAATGTAAATAGTTCTGATTTTGAAATTGATAGTGTAAATACCGTAGATTCAGGAGAATTAGGCGATGACGAATTGGATTCTGATGTTTTAGAGTTGAAAAACAATGTTTTACCTAGAGGTCTAGTTCCTTTAGAGGACTTGTTTGATTTTAACGACGTAGCTAAAAAACCGAAAATCGAAGCTCATGGAAAAGAGGTAGAAGACTGTAATATAGGGACTGAAGAGAAACCCAGGATAGTCAAACTGTCTAAATCATTACCCCCAGAGAAAAAACTCAAATACATTGAGTTGTTCAAAGAATATTCGGATGTCTTTGCCTGGGGCTATGAAGATTTGAAAGCCTACGATACCAGCATCATACAACACAGGATTCCAATAAAAGAAGACCAAAAACCTTTTAGGCAGAAACTTAGGAGGATAAATCCCAAGTTGCTCCCTCTGATAGAAAAGGAGATCAAAAAAATGTACGATGCCAAAATCATAGTTCAGTTGCGCTTTTCCAAATGGGTCTCTAATTTGGTCCCTAGACGTAAGAAGACTAGGGAGATCAGACTTTGTATATATTTTCAAAATTTGAATAAGGTCTCCTTGAAGGATAATTACCCCTTTCCAAAAATGGACCACATCCTGCAAAGGGTGGTCGGGTCCAATCGTATTTCTCTGCTGGACGGTTTCTTGGGTTACAATAAGGTCCTAGTTCACCTGGATGACCAAGACAAAATCACTTTCACCACCCCATGGGGAACTTTCATGTATGTGAAAATGCCTTTTGGTCTGATGAACACATGAGCCACATTCCAGAGGGCGATGGATATCGCCTTCATGGAAGAATCGGGTAAGTTTATTGTCGTCTATTTAGATGATGTAACTGTGTTTTCCCGATCTGATGATGAACACCCGCGACACCTCAGAGGAGTCTTCGAGAAATGTATAAGGTTTTTGATTTCTTTAAATCCTAAGAAGAGCCTTTTCGAGTTAGAGGAAGGAAAACTGCTAGGACACATCATATCCAAGGATGGAATCAAAATAGACCCCAGCAGAATCGAGGCCATACAAAAATTAGAACACCCAAGAAACCTCAAAGAACTATAGTCTTTTATCGGGAGAATAAAATTTATACAAAGATTCATTCCCAATATCGAAGAACTCCTCAGAAACATCACAAATATGCTAAAAAAGGATGTAAAAGTTAAATGGGACTCCGAGTCCAGACAGTCTTTCGAACAAGTCAAACGAGCACTCACAGAAGCCCCTATTTTGATTAGTTCGGACTTTACTAAGGATTTATATCTCTTTTCTTTCGCTTCCGAACATACTATAGCAATAGTGTTACTACAAAAGAACAACGAAGGGTATGAACAACCGATAGCTTTCTTTAGCAAAGCATTAAGAGATGCTGCTTTGAATTACAAGATAATCGATAAACAAGCTTTTGCTTTGGTAAAAGCCATAAAAGACTTTAGAATCTACATTATTCATTCCCACACCATAGCATATGTTCCGAACGCGGTTGTAAAAGAAATTCTGACACAGGACAACCCTGATGGAAGAAGGGGAAAATGGATTGCTATCATTTTAGAATACGATATAGAGATTAAGCCCACGAAACTAATCAAAGGTCAAGGCCTTGCTAAATTAATGGCTAAATCTAACTTCCATGCTCTTGACATCAGTTTTCTAGATGTGGCAGATGAACATGCCAAGATGGCGACTCCAAACGTGAGAGAGGTATTTCTCAACTCTCCATGGTACGCATACCTTATATTCATTTTGCAAAATCTACAAGCTCCCCCTGGTTTGACTAAGACTAAAGCTAGATTCTTAAAGTTGAAAGCCTTAAAATTCTGTATTCTAGAAGGCAACTTGTATTGGAAAGATCCTAGAGGCATTCTGTTAAATTGTTTATTGAAAGATGAAGCTGATAAAGTGTTACAAGAGTTTCATGCAGGAGAATGTGGTGGCCATCTGAACTGGAAGGTCACAGCCAACATATTACTCAGAACTGGATTCTATTGGCCCACCCTGTTCGCTAATGTACATCATAAAGTGGCTGCATGTCACCAATGTCAGCTGTTTGAAGGAAAAAGGAAACTCCTTCCTCTACCTCTGAAACCAATCTCAGTTGAGGTCCCTTTCCAACAATGGGAACTCGATTTCATTGGAGAAATTCACCCCCCATCTTCAGGCCAGCACAGATGGATTCTCACTGCCACCGATTATTTTACCAAATGGATCAAAGCAGTACCAAGCAGGCAAGCCACTGACTCTGTTATTATCAAATTCCTTGAAAATAATATTTTGTCTCGCTTTGGATGTCCTAGAAAGATTATAACCAATAATGCAGTTGCCTTTCGATCGAAGAAACTCATAGATTTCTACAACCAACATCACATTGGTTTGGGGCATTCCACAACCTACTACCCTTAGGGGAATGGGTTGGTGGAATCTTCAAACAAAACCTTGGTAAATATCATCAAGAAAACATTGTAGGAAAACAATAAATCATGGCACAACAAGTTGGTGTTCACTTTGTGGGCTGACAGACTGACCACCAAAAGTTCAATTGGTATGTCACCATATCAGTTGGTCTATGGTACAGAGGCAGTTTTCCCCACCTCTTTAGGAATCCCTGTCATGAAGTTGCTTCAAGAGGTACAAGCTGAGCCAAATGACTCACAGAGAAGGATCAACTAGATGATCCATTTGCAACAGTCTAGGGAGGACGTTTTCAACAAGACTCAGGTAATAAAAGAAAACATCAAGAAGATCTTTGACAAACGAACCAAGGAGGATGATTTTGAGCTAGGGGATTTGGTGCTGAGATGGGACGCCAGAAATGAAGACAAGGGAAAGCATGGAAAATTTGACAGTCTGTGGACAGGACCATACATGATCCAGGCCTTCAGGGGTAACAATTTTTTCTTGCTAAACAACATTGATGGGACAGATCTACCAGGAGGACTTGTGAATGGAAGAATGTTGAAACATTATGTGCCACCTAAATAGAAGATTCGAGTTTTCACTCTCCATTGTACATACCATTTTAATTTTCATTTTTCGCTTGCATTTTTTGAGTGAAGAACATTAGTCAGTTGGTTGAAGCCTGAAGAGAAGGCCCTAAGCTGTTGATCACTGTTTTTCCATTTTTGAGAATAAAACCAACGAAGGCTACTAGGCAGAAAAGTTTCAGAATGACAGGAACCAGGATACTTGGCACTTCACAGGGCAAGTACCATCACCAGGTGGAGCCGCTGTTATCACCCTATAAGTTATAGGAATCAATTGGTGAATGGGATATTATCTGTTTCTAGTGTTTTTGTTGACAAATGATTTTTCATTCTGCAAATAATTTGAAAAGAAAGAAAAAAGAAAAGAAAAGAAAAAGAAAAAAGAAAAGAAAAGAAAAAGAAAAAAGAAAAAGAAAAAAGAAAAAATAAAAAGAAAGAAAAAGAGGGCATAAAAGAATTGAAATAAAAGCCCCATGCAATAATAGTAACTTGGTCCATACCTTTCAAGCATGGTCAAGTTCTTTTTAAATTTCATGTTGATAGGGTAGTAAATGAATTTGGATAAACAGTTTAATCTTAGCCAAAGTGTCTAGGTTAGGTTAGTGAATAAATCTGGCCAGACTGTCTAATCCTAGTCAGATAGCCCTAGGATAGAGTAATTTCTTAACCCAACAGTTTAATCTAGGTTAACTGTCATAGGAAACTAGGTTAGAACATAGGTTAGTGGCACTGTTGCTTCGTTTCAATAAATCCAACTTGATGTAAGTGTTGCACCATGTTTCAAATGCCTAAAATATAGTATGGTCGAAGCCCCATGGTGGTGTCTACTTGAAAGTTTGGGGAAAACCCCATAAAAATGCATTTATCATAAGTTTTCCCAGCGCATGTGTTCTCTGCTCCCCATTTTATGCTCCCTGCACATTTCGACGGTCCCGATCGTGGCGCTCAGATCTACGGTGTACAGAGCATTCTGGACCCCCTCGACTTTTCTTCTTTTAACTGGGGGGGGGGGGTCTGGAATCACTGATAAAATTTGCGCGCATCTGGATGACCCAGGGATGAGCGCTTAAATCAACGGTCCAGATTGGATTCCGGACCCCCCATCCGTTCTGCCTTTAATGGAAGGGGGGGGGTCTGAAATGAGTGATAAAAGGCGTGCTAAGATATGCGTCCAGGAAATGGGCACGTAGATCAACGACCCTAATTGGATTTTGGACCCCCCTAGATGATCTGCTTTTAACTGAGGGGGGGGGGTCCGAAATGGTTATCCCCCTCTAGAGGGTCCCTTGTATTATGTGGCATAAACCTATTGGTTCCGAAGTCCCGTCACCATCTGCTATCTGACAAACCCCCCGTCACTTATGGACATCACCTTCCACTTGTTCCACTTGTTCCCGATTTAGTCACATCCCATAACTGTTGTCAATCCCCTCCCCCCTTTCACTCATGACCAGCTCATTATTGCGACTTTTACCTCCAATCCCTAGCCGCCACATCACCCGTTCATATTTTTTAGCCACCATCACCTGCCATCTCACCCCCAAGTGGCCCGTTGTCCATTTATTACTGGATAACCTATCCGTTATCTAGCTGACTTGTCTCCCACGCCCGATCGACCCCATTTTAAATAAAACTACCATTATTTCCCCTACTTTCGCTATTCACCCGTCGCACCAGAGAAACTCATCGCTTACTCCTCCGTCACATTCTTCCACCCTCATCCACAGTCAGTCAATCCCACTAACTTTGTGTTTATTGCAGGTACTGTTGCAGAAATGGAGCCAAAGCCCAGACAAGTAGGAGAGGAGAATCCGTTTCTCCCGCCTCCTGTCGACCTGGACAAGATCCCACTGGTCGACAAAGATAGATTAATCACAGATACCAAATGCGATTTTTATTTCTCAGACCTCCAGTCATGGCTCAAGGAAGTGTTCCTGGACCAGAGCGATGAAATTGGACTCTGGGATTCCAATTTACCCCTTTACCTTTTTCCCTAGATCCACCATTTTCCCGAGTTCGCGCTTAAATGTCAGGCTCACTATATTCCTGAACAAAGAGCCATCATCTCCTCATTCGTAGACAACCTGTTCCTCATCATGCCCGAAGACATCGACCAGATGATGCAAATTCCCCAAGCCGACTCTGCGTCCCCCTTCAACCTGGAAATCCTTACAGTGTTGTATCAGAAGATGACTTTTCCCCAAAGAGCTCAAATATTCGAGCTTTTCCTTCCGACCTCCACTAAATTCCCTTCCACAAATCCCCCTTACCCGTCGTCCATGTTCTCCACTAAGGGAAACCAGGTCATTTCTTCCCTTTGTGCTTTGCTAGGGTACTATTCCGACCAGTGGGTAGATGAGCCCATTCTGGGTTTTCTATCCATTTTCTCCACTGATGAAAAGCCCACCACCCAATTTGATTTCAGCACCTTCTTGGCAGACAATATTCATGAACAGTTCATGAATTTTGGCACAGAAGGCATGTTTAGATACTCGTCTATACTGGCCTACATGTTTGTTTTCTTTCAAGTAGATAAATTTAGTTTTTCCATGCAGAAGATGGATGCAGATGGAAGGCCTCAGTCAGTCACAACATGGACCTCTTTTCTGAAGCATAACTCCACGGAGTATAGCTTCAAGGCATTCATCGATCTTTTCTACCACCCTATGGTAAGCATGCTAGGTGGCAGGCCCGAGCCTCGAATAAACAATGAAGTTCAGAGGATCTTGCACCTCTCAGACAATACAAAGACCAGGGATTGGTACTTGTATCAAAACCATACCAAGATCAGAGTATATGGGTGTGAGTTGGCACCCTAAAAGCTGCCCAATTATGTGTTGGTCAGAATCTTTGCTTTAGAGTATATAAGACAAATCATGAATTCAGATGACATCCATTTTGTATCTTTGAAGAAAAAGCAGCAGCTTAGAATCAAGGGGTAGATTGGCTCCTTCATCTGCAACAGTCATTGCACCGGAGAAGAAGCGGACTGGATGCTAAGAGAGATGAATTTTTTCTTAATCTTCCCATGGAATTATGATCCATGTGGGATCATCTCAGAAATGTCGGTGAAGAACAAAAACATCCCGTACGTTCATGAAGCTAAGCCCGAAATTGAAAAATTCGCCAATCAGACTGTGTGGGTGCCTAACACCTTGGTCGAAGTGGAACAACAGGTTCCCCCGACCACTGTGCCACCAACGACCATGCCACAGGTCCCTAAGGAAAAAATGCCTTGACAAGAATTATCTCCGCCTGTCATGGAGGTATCGTCTGAAGAATTCCAACTGCACACTAAGAGGCCCAAGACAATTTTAGTTCATGGTCCAACTGGAGAAAAAGAAGCCCCGCCTACCACAGTGACTAAGTCTATGATTCCACCCTTCGGTTGGAGCCTTCATAAGGACATCACCCCAGTAGTACCGAAGAAATCCATAGACTCCCCACTGGACATTCAACCAGGCAAGACTGGGCCCAAGTTGAGCATTTTCGAGAAGTACGAGTTGATCAATAAAAAGAACCAGACCCTTACCAGCAGTACTTACGCTCAGTTTCAAAAGCAAATGTCGACTGCGTAACATAGGCTACTTTCTGCATTTGACACAGAAAAGGGGAGAATGCACATGGCCTTTCTCCAGGCGTAGGTACCAGACCCCAAGATGATCACAGATTACAAGAGGGCCACCTTCAAATTCCAGACGAAGGATGTGCACCCAGTAGATCAGATGGATCTGCACAAACAGACATGGGAAATGGTGTTCCATATGTTGGTTCATGCTTCCGCTTCTGCAGCGAAATTGCGGGTGTCATTGAACAATGCTCAGACACAACTCAAGCTGGAGAATATATCATCCTTTACGAAGGACAATAGAATCAAAACTTTGAAGGAGCTGGTCCTCAAGATCGGCTATGACCCTTCGAATGTTAAAGAAACAAAGGAGATGATAAAGAAGAAGAATGCTGACATTACGTCCTTGAGGAAACACCTAAAACTCCCACCCACAGAGGACTCGCAGGTGAAGGAGATAACAGAGAAAGAAGGCGAGAAGGATGAAATGATCAAGTTTCTCATGGAGCAGAATGCACAAATCAAAGAGATGGAAGCTGAGATGGAGAGATTATTGAAAGAGAAGGAGAAATTGAAGCCAATGGAAGTCATTCCATTGAGTTCCATTCCGATTATAGGAGTGAGCACTGCATCAGTGACAAAAATCCCGTCCGCAACTCCATTGAAAACCCAAGAGAATACAACCGACCTGGCTAAATCCATGGAAAATATGAACCTGGAGGAGATAGAGATCAGCAGGCTTAAAAAGGAAGTTGAGAACCTTCAGGAACTCAAAACTTCTTTCCAGACCAGCCTCTCAAAGTAAAAGCAGGTAATAGAACAACTCAAGAAGGAGCTACAACAGCTCCAAAAGCAAACAGTGGCAGGGAAGACTTTGGCTGAGGTCAAAGAGAATGTATGGACAAACGTCACAAAGTCCATAAATGAGATATGTCCCATGATCCAAATCATGTTTGAACAGAATGAGTTGGACCAGAGGAGAAAACAGGCCATTCAGAATATTAGAGTAGAATTGGGAGACATGCCAACAGAGGCAAATGAGATCATCAAGTTCCTCAATTCTAAGACCAGGGAAGAGCTGGAAGAGCTGAAGATTGAAGACAGAACAGAGACCATCCTTGAGGTCAAAAGAGTTCTGACCAAGAGAGGACTAATGCTTTAGCTGGAAGAAAATTTTCAGGTCATGGACCAGGGGGTACAAAGGTTCTTTAATAAAACTGAATCTCTCCAGAAGAAGGGTCTTCCTGGTCTGAAATTGATCAATGATAAACTGATGACACTCCCAGATTACAAAAAAAGATTGGCTGAGGTGTCCAAGGACAATTCAAAGTTTGCAGGCATACAAGGGAGCATCACCGGCAAAGCATTCTTGGATTCTCTTCAGTTGGACATCAGTATCCAACACGATATTCGATACATATTCCTCACCAAGCCTACATTCGCCAAGTATACATAAATGGATGAAGTGTATCGAAGACTTCTCAAAGTCAACGTGCCCAGTCATCTCAGATGGGAATAGCTTTGTGATCTGATCAATTAGAAGACTAGTTGTCCAGGTCCAGTCACCTGTCCAGTCAGATGAGGTCATGCAAAGACTTCATCAACGGCCTACCCATAAATCAGCATGCAGTTACACCAAGTCATCAAGCAGTTCCTAGATTTAGGAGATTTGTTAAATTAGTTAGGCTAAAAATAGAATTATCACGTCCTGATCATTTATGACAGGAACGTTTGTAATTTGAGTTATAAATACTTCACCTTTTGAAGTATTGAGGGTTGTTGATCTTCACACCTTCATGCTATCAGACTGTAATATTTTGAAGAGATCTTCCATTAATAAAAAGGAGGCATTTTTACAGGATTCTTGCGTGTATTCACTGGTGATGTTTTCTCTCTAAGTTAAATGTTATTCTTGCTTTGTGATCATCTTGTTTTCTAATCCTAATATTTAAGAGTAACGAATGTTGCAGGATTTATCTCGTATACCCTATTTTTGACTCGAAATATTTTAATGTTTTTCTTCTGGTATTTTCAGTAAAGGAATTCTTAACTGCTTCTTTGTTGAAACTATTTTTCTCACCTTTTCTTCTCATCATCATTTAAGCTATTGAAAGATCCAGTGATTATATTATCTTGCCCTGTGAAAGTTTTTCCTTTGCATTTCTGGTTTGTATTTCATTTTTATTAAACGTAGACCCCATAGCCCAATGGATGTGTAGACTATCTCAACCAATTCAAAAAGCACTTCTATAACAAAACCTACCTATTTCTTTACCTAGCCTAATATCTAAAATTGGAAACATAGCTAAATAATATAGAGAGATCCCTCTTTGAAGTTGGAAGGGCTAGATCCCAGCTTCAAAAGTGGTTGGATAAAGTTACCTTTGTAGATTTCTTCTATTTTCAACCTTTAGGAAATTTACCAAGTGCTAACACCTCCTAGATCAACGACTGTGATCTCTTTCACAACTCCAGACTTTGGGTGTTTGAAATCTCAAACCCAGGTCCTCTCGTATGTCAATCTCCCAGAGTTAACGTTCTATAGACACCCATGTCATAAAACGATGACCCTGCTCCTCCCTCGAATGTTTGAACTTTCAACCCAAATCAATGGTCCAATGATCTCTCCTCGATTAGCGATTAAGATCTCCCCCGGGCCTCCGTACTTCAAAGACCTTGAATCTCAAATCCTTCTTATCCTCTTGAAATACATGGAATCCTTCCACATGTCCTCTTATATTAGATGGCCTAGGATTAATTCAGGTCTTCACCTGGAGTGCATGGATATTTTCTACGTCTCCCCCTAAATCCAAGGGCTATGAATCGCTCTAGAACTTTACCTGGAGTTCACAGATTTCTGCCATGTTTCCTCTCCTAGTCTGATGGATCAGATTCACTTCGGGTGATCTGAAAGCTTAGAGCTATTTCGTCTCTCCATACTTCTGAGTCTCAAATCTCAAAACTCTTGTCTCTGCTAACTAGCTATCTCTCGGAGTGGAAGATCTGCTGACACATACCTCCCAGACCAATGGTTGTGCTCTCACTTTGGGTCTTTGACCTCCTTGACCAGATCAATAGTCTTACAAATCCTTCCTTGATCAACAACCAAGATTTCCTTTCGGAGTTCTAGATTTGGCATCATGTGTCCTTATTCACATCGATGGTTCTTGTTGTTTTTGGGACTCTGGCCTTTGGTGATTTCAAATATCAACAAAAAAAGTCTCCTGAGTGAATCCTTCTAGATTTCATGATCTGGTGACACATATCCAACCCCAGATCAACGGTTAACGTTCGCCCCGACAATTCTGGCTTCAACGATCTCAATTCTCAAACTGAAGCTCCAGCGTAACTTTCCCTAGAGCTCGCGATATGGTGACAAGTGTCCCCTCTCAGATTGACGACTCTCGACTCTTCGGGATTTGGTTGGTTCAACACTTCAAACTCCACCTCCTTCTTGGTCTCCTGGCCCATTGACACGGATCCTGTTTGGATCCAATGCTCCAGATTCGTTTTGGCCCTTCAGCTCTCCACGCTTCGGGAATATCAAGTTTCAAACCTTGGGATGTCCTCTCTCCTATGCATACGAATGTTAAGACTCATGCATCTCCCTTCGATCAAACAATTGTCAATCCTCTACACTCCAATATAATGGATGAGATCTGTCCTTCCCTTTGTGCTCCTTTTATTCATCGGACATATAGATCTAGCGGTCCAGGTTCTTCTCTACAACCAATCAAGCAGTTGTTGTCACTCCTCCTCTTGAGCTTTTAAACTTCTCCCAACTTGGAAGATTTAGTCCACATTCAAAGATATCAACCTTTGAACCTTCTCCTGAGAACCCGACTCCTTTAGGTCTTGCTTATGTTCTTGCAAGCATTATCTCTTCTGAGATTATGGACTCAGAACAAGTCTGAATCCTATGCACTTTTTGTGTTATTCCTCTTGATATTGATCGCCTCGAAGATTTTCGATCTCCCATGCACACCTTGCGTTCTCGGGATTTCATCAAACTCATAATTTGAAATATTTCTTGAACAAGAAATACTTCTCGCACACCTAACATTCTTCTGCTCGATGCACTCCTTGCAAAGATTTTCCTCACAAAGTATTCAACAACTTTGTTTCTCCCGAACTCGATATGGAGTTCTTCTGTGCACACTTGCACTGGATCAATGCCCACTTGACAGAGCTCTACAGAGTTCTCAATAACTCTAGTTCTCTCTGAACTCGATAAAGATTTCTTCCCGTGCACTCCTTGCACTTTCACTGATGAAGGTTCAACGATATCCCTTCTGAGCTTTCCCTTTAGGTTAAACCTCTGTCAACACACTCTTTGTATATTGTGTGCACTCCTTGCACTTGGAAACTCAAATATGAGAAACAATTGAAACTCATGCAATACTTCACCAGTTACACATTCAAACATGAAATGCATAAAAACATATAAAGCATACATACACATAAACACATGATATGCAAGAAAACCAACTCTTCTATTATCTTTATGTGTCTATACATATGATTACAAAAAATTGACTGTAACAGAGTCACAACTCTCTCAAGCTCTCTCTCATAACTTCTCCCTATTCCTCTTTCTTACCAAGTGAGGGCTCTACGAGCTTATCCTCACCATCGCCTCAGTGCTATTTCTATCTCAGTTACGACACCAACTCCTACAACTACATTCCATAAATGAATGTCCAGACCTAACTACGATATGGACCTGCTACAGGTAACCATTTAAGGAAACCCCAACCACTACCTGTACAAAGTCATGGCCTGGTATTTATAGGCTTACACCACATAAATACGTATAGGATTATTTCAAATTTAAAAATGGGAGGGTCAACACCTCTCCGTTTCTCCATTGCGCGTCTGCGTGTTGGTGTGTTGGCACATTTGTTTAGGTGGAGTGATTCTCCTACATCATACTCCATTGCTAGAAAAACATGAGCTCCTTCTCATGAGCTCCTCTTCTCCAGTGTTGAAATCCCCCTGGATCCCAAATTATCTTTTGGAGCTGTCCTCTTTCTCCTCTACAGCTATGTTGCTGCTACTACTTCTGCATCTTCTTCTTCTTCTTCCCTTCCTCTGTGGAAAGCTCTCTTATTTTCAACTCCTCTTTGCTGAATTCTTTTTTTGACCTCAACATCAGTCTCCTTATCTCCTCTATCACCCTGTCCAACTTCTCCAGTGGTTGGATTTTCTTATGAAGTTTTCTCTAGTGCACTTCCTTATCAATGGGTAGATCAACCTGATCCCCCATGCTATGTTCATCTGCCCTTATGGTGCTAAGTTGCCACTCTATTGTGGAATCTAGTTTTGCAGTCTCTTCTTTATTGATCTGCTACTTAGTCACCTCCTCTGACATATTACCTTCTTCCATTTCTCCTTGTGTTGGTTCAACTCCAGCTTCCTCTAGTTGTTCCTCTGGATAGTATGCTCTTCCATTTGTCTCCAACTTGACCTGTTGAATATGCAAGATTTGCACCATGAATCTTCTCTCTAGGTATTCTAGTTCCTCATACATATCAGTAAGGTCTATGTTGTCTACTTCTCTTTTTGTTGCAGGCTCCAATGCTGTAGTCATCTATGTTTCATCTTCCTAGTTGAAAATCTCGAGTCGTTATTCTGAACGCTCATATTCTTCTGTTGGGGTAGACATCAGTGTCTGATCCATTTCTTCCTCTTCTCCTTGGGTAGCTTCTAATATCTACTCCTTCATCATGATAGTCACCACTGGCTATCCTTATTCTGCCGTTGCATCTCCAACACATGTTTTGGCCTCAATTGGGCTATCTGGTAGGAATATCAAAATTCCCCCAATGATCAAAATGATCATCTGATACTCCTCCTTTGTGATGTAAGTATTCAACTTCTCATCGTCTTCATTCACATGGTCTGAAAACCCACATGAATATTCATCTATAAACACTCCTTGTTGACCTGAACTCACTTTGGAGCTTCTAAGACTTTCCGATAGTATCATTTCTTTCTCCCTGCCCACTTGGAAATTTGGGAATTTTCTGCAGCCCACTTGTCAGTCTGTGAGATCAACCGATCCCATCTTATTTCCCACTTGGAAATATGAAATTTCAGCACTTCTCTTATGGTAGTACTCGAGACCTCCACCTGGTCTCTTTCCATTGCCCATCTAGAAACTTGAAAGTTCATTTCCACCCACCTGGAATTTTATGAGATCTTCATCTGATCTCTTCTGCTCCTCATCGTTGATATTTCTCCCAGTCTTTGGTTCAAAGATGTGAATCAATTCCTCCTCTGTGTCACTGAGATTTTTAGTATGCCTCAACCACCTTCTCATAATCCTTCACTATCCTTTGGCCAACAATTCTCTTACCTACCACTTCGCATTCTTCTTCATGGGCCATTCATACACTCAATGCACCTTTGCATCTTGCTGCATTTTAAATGCAAGATTCTCCATTCTTTCTCTTATCTCATTAAGCTCCAGATCCATCTTTGGATTGAATTTCTTCTTGCGGTCTTCTCTTCGACCATGTCCATGGCCTTTAGTAGTCATTTCCTCCTTCTACCTTCCCTCCTGGCAATTCTATGGATTACTCTACATTCACGAGCATCTCCATCTTCTCTCACATCTCACCTGGATGTTTAAATTTCTGATCCTGCTGTGTGCACAACAACTTCTCACAGAGCATCAATACACTTTCTTCCTTCACCTACTGTCTACAGGAAAACTCTCGTTTGTGATACCACCTGATGCTATCAAATCATTGCCTTTCAACGTATCTCCTTTGTATTCTATCTACAAATAAACTTTAGCTATGATACCACTTGATCATGTGTATCAGAGTATATCCTTTCTCTACTCTCCACTACATAAATAAATAAAAAATTGTTCTCTGATACCACCTGATGTATCCCCCCTCCCTTCCTAGGGTTCTATGACTTCCTGGTCTCTGAATCATTCTCCTTGTCGAGTCTTATTGACTCTTAGGGCTCCCGAATGAACCCTGATCAATTATACACAGGCCCCTTTTCTTTCTTTGGTGCTGGTCCTGTGATACCTGCACCTTCTGTTTCTATGCACTTTGGGCACTTCTCAATTTATGGGTGCTAGCTCCTCCTTCACAACTTCGGACTTTGGGTTTTTGAAATATCAAACCCAACTCCTCCCTTATGTCAATATCTCTGAGTTAATGATCTAAGGAAAGTTGTCCCGTAAATCGATGGCCCTTTTCCTCCCTTGAATGTTTGACCTTTCAACCCATATCAATGGTGCAATGACCCTCTCCTCGATCATCGGTTGAGATCTCCACTGGGCCTTTAGACTTCAGAGACCTAAAATCTCAAATCCTTATTATCCTCTTCAAATACACAGAATCCTGCCACATGTCCTCTTAGATTGAATGACCTAGGATTACTTCAGGTCTTCACCCATAGTGCATGCATTTGTTCCACGTCTCCCTTTAAATATGATGACTATGAATCTCTCTGGAACTTTACCTAGAGTTCACAGATTTATGTCACGTCTCCTCTCCTAGTCCGACAGCTCATATTCACTTCAGGTGATCTGATGGCTTAGAGATATTCCATCTCTCTGGACTTCTGAGATCTCAAATCTCAAACTCTCATCTCTGTTGACTAGGTATCTCCTGGAGTGGAAGATTTGCTGACACGTACATCTCAGACCAATGACTGTGCTCTCTCTTTGGGTATTTGACCTCCTCAACCATATCAACGGTCCTACGAATCCTTCCTTGATCAATGACCAAGATTTCATCCAGGTCCTCGGGCCTTCTCTCCTCCACTTTATTCTAGAGTTCTAGATATGGCACCGCGTGTCCTTCTTCACATTGACGGTTCTCATCGTTTTCAAGACTCAGGCTTCGGTGATTTAAAATATCAACAACCACAAGTCTCCAGAGTGAATCCTTCTAGATTTCATGATCTGGTGACACCTGTCCAACCCCATATCAATGGCTATCGTTCTCTCTAACAATTCGGGCTTTGGCGATCACAATTATAAAACCGAAGCTCCAACATAATTTTCTTAGAGCTTGTGATCTGGTGACAAGTGTCTCCTCATAGATCGACGACTCTCATCTCTTCAGGCTTCAGCTGGTTCAAAAATTTAACCTCTGCCTCCTTCTAGATCTCCTGGTCCAGATCTCCGGGCCCATTGACACAGGTCCCCTCTAGATCCAACGATCCAAATCCATTTCATCCCTTCAGCTCTCCGTGCTTCGGGAATCTCAAGTTTCAACCCTTGATATGTTCTCTCGTGCATATGAGCATTAAGACTCGTGCACCTTCCTCCAATCAGATGATTGTCGATCTTCCACACTTAGATCTAATGGATGAGATCTGTCCTTCCCTTTTCACTCCCTCTATTCCATGGACGTAGATCTAGTGGTCCAGGTTCTTCTCTGCAACCGATCAGGCGGTTGTTGTCTCTCCTCCTCCTATGCTTTAGACCTTCTCTTGACTTGGAATATTTAGTCCATGTTCAAATATCTCGGCCTTTGAAATTTATCCTCCGAACCTGACTCCTTTGGGTATCACTTACACTCTTGCAAGCATTATTTTTTCTGAGCTTATGGAATTAGAACAAGTTCGAGTCCTACACACTTTTTGCATTATTCCTTCTGATATTGATCTCCTTGAATATTTTTGATCTCCCATGCACACCTTGCTTTCTCTAGATTTCGTTAAACTCAAAATATGAAGGATTTCTTGAACAAGAAAAATTTCTCTCCCACATGGCATTCTTCTGCTCAATGCACTCCCTACAAAGATTTTCCTCAAAGAGTATTCAACAACTCTGTTTCTCCCAAACTCAACACATATTTCTTCTGTGCACACTTGCACCAGCTCAATGCCCACCTGACAAAGCTCTACAGAGTTCTCAGTAACTCTGGTTCTCTCTGAACTCAATAAAGAGTTCTTCCCGTGCACTCCTTTCACTTTCGCTGATGAAGGTTCAATGGTATCCCACCTGAGCTTTCCCTTGAGGTTAAACCTTTATCAATGCACTCTTTGTGGGTTGTGTGCACTCTTTGCACTCAGAAAATCAAAGATGAGAAACAATTGAAACTCATGCAATACTTCACCAGTTACACATTCAAACATGAAATGCATAAAAACATATAAAGCATACATACACATAAACACATGATATGCATGAAAAACTGCTTTTCTATTATCTTTATGTGTCTATATGGATGATTACAAAAATTGGACTGTAACATAGTCCCATTTCTCTCAAGCTATATCTTAGAGCTTCTAAGACCTCCTAAGGCCTCTCTCAGAACTTCTCCCTATTCCTCTTTCTTACCAAGCAAGGGATCTATGATATTATCCTCACCATCACCTCAGTGTTATCGCTATCTCAGTTACAACACCAACTCGTACAAGTACATTCCATAAATGAATGTCTAGACTTGAATATGATATGGCCCTGCTACACGTAACCTTTTAAGGAAACCCAAACCACTACCTGTACAAAGGCATGGCCTGGCATTTACAACCTTACACCACAAAAATCCATATAGGATTATTTCAAATTTAAAAATGGAAGGGTCGGCGCCTCTCCCTTTCTCCATTGCGCGTCTGCGTGTTGGTGTGTTGGCGCATTTGTTGAGGTGGAGCGATGCTCCTGCATCAAATGTCTAGGGTTTTGTCATTCATTCTTATCATAAAAAGGCCATCAAAGCCTCAATGTAATCATCTTCTTTTGAATGAGTGTAGTCATCACATCTCTTCTCTGAGATAAAGATGCCACCAGTAGAGCGAGTCTTGCACTCTCTATTTTTACAGTCTCTATACATTTATTTCATTAATATAAATAATTTATTGATGTATTTATATGCTTTTGGAAATTTTTATGTGTATTTCATTGTAATATCTCTACTTTCATTTATTTCCAAAAATAATCTAGATCAGTGGTATTAGAGAAGGATGCTCTTGATAGTTTTTCAGTGGATGTCCCCAACAAGGTCTGAGTATAGAATGTTGGTTCTCAAGCTTGTCTCTCTTGAGTAAAATCTCTCTTGCACACCCAAGAAACCCTCTATGGCAGTAGAAAATAAAAAGGACGGAGCACAAGAGTCTATTAACCTATTTCTTGAGCAATCTCTCACGCGACAAAGGGATGAAATGATAGAGAATTTTTCCCACATCATTCAAATCTTGTTGATAGAAACATGTGCATATTCATCAAGAAATCACTTTGGAGGAACATTCCCCTTCAAGGTACAAGTTCATTTTGATATTCCCATATTTAAAGGTCAAATAGATGTGGATGGCTTAGAAAAATGGTTGAATCTGTGAGAAGGTTATTTCTCTTTTCATAATTTTTCTGACAGAGGAAATATCACCGTCGCACTCCCCAAGGATCTCCCCCATGTCAAACATTGGTGGGAAAATTACTGGGAGAAAATTTCCATAGAGGAATATGGAATATATGGGGTCAACCCCAGTTGGGATTTTTTTGTGGATGAGGTCAAGGAACAATACTACCCGATTGATAACTATGAAGACCAATACATGAGATGGAACACACTGCGGAAAAAGAAGAGACAAACAATGCTAGATTTCACAAATACTTTTCATACCTTACGCACCAAGCTAGGTATCAAAGATTACAAGCGACATTTGGTTCTAAAATAATGTGGGGATTTGCATAGGAACACCCAAACCTAAATAGATTTCCTAAACATTTCATCATTGGGAGTTTCCTATCGATATGATGTCAAAATTGAGAAAATATTTAGGCACCAGAACAAATGGGAGTTTAGGTATGAAAATCCACAAGAACCAAAGCATGGTAAAGATGACCCTAACCAATAGCCTTCCGAAAACTAGTCCAAGACACAAGAAAATAAGGGTAAAGGAAAGACAAAGAATGACACATGGAAGTAGTGTGACTTCCACAAAGTCCCTTGGAACAACATTAATGAATGTCTCTCGATATAGTAATTCATGGTCGAGGTCAAATAAAAGGAGCTGAAACCTGATTAGGATTATGATCTAGAAAATATTTAAAATGAACAGATCATCGACGCAGACCATATTGCTACTATCACGAACACAAAAATTCAACTAGAAGAACCAGTAGATTCTAAAGAGAGGGACTTCCTCTTCCATTCATAGATGTGTGTGAAGGGGACCCCATTGCATTTCATTGTTGATATCGATATATAGAAGAACCTCATCTTAGCTGATGTTTTCAAATAGTTGGGGTTGTTAAAAACACCACACCCACAACCATACAACATCGAGTGGCTTCACCAGGGACAAGATCTCAGTGTCATCCATCAACGTCTCTTGTCCTATGGCATCCACCCCTCAAAGGATGAGGTAGTGTGTGATGTTCTCCTCTTGATGTCTGTGATATTGTTTTGGGCCATCCATATATGTCAAAACGTCATGTTGTTTATGCATCTCGACCCCATAGTGTCATTATTACTCTAGGGGGTCAACTCTATAATATACCAGAGGTAGTTCTGACTACTGTTCCACCAAAACAGTTCTGCGAGGTAATATCGTACACTGCAAAATTTATCCTCTTCACAGTTTGTTCAAAGGATGCACATAAGGCCACTACAACCACTGCATCCTCAACACCTTCTATCCAGCATAAGTAGATTGTAGAAGAGAAAGTTGATATTGTTTATTCACCTAAGACAGTTCCTACACAATGCCCCATCAAGCCCTTAATAGGTTCCACCTTCTGTGCGATCATCTTGGAGTAAAGGACACAGTTTCTTAACAACTTCCTTTCTTCCTTTTTATTTTTTGATGCATTTAACTTTCAGGGCGGGTTTCTCCCATGATATTTTCCCTCTTTCCTCTATTTTTTTAGTGTTTCATTCTTATATGCATTGTAAAATGGGCACCTAACATGGCCTTGGTTTTCGAGACCCATTCATCATGTACAACCTAGTAGTGTTCATGGTGTGTCTGGGATATATTACACACTCACCTAGGTAATTATTTTCCTAAGGTTGATAGTCCAATGTTGAGGGTGCTTCCATAGATGAGAGTATTCTCTCTTGAGAATATTCCCTTGCAAATTAGGGCACCTGTCTTTAGTTCAGAGTCATTTACACATCATTTATAATAGTGGAAGTCACTCATGCATGGAAACCTCAGTTTTATCACCAATATTTTCATGTTCACCTTGATTTCCTCACCAAGAGTGTGCATATCTCATGCATGTGGCCAAGAGGGTGCATATCTTGTGATTGCATGTGTTTATCTAACTTCCACACTTGTGACTCAGTTAACTGATGATTGCATCGATCATTTAACTAGGACTATGTTATAACCCTAAATTTCACCACACATGCCTACCTGGCATCAGGCCAACTCATATCCCTTCATTGCCAAAACATCTGCTGAACAACCTCTTTAAAAATCCTCTTGGGTAAAGGTACACGCGCCCTAACCCACTACTA